>CAMOHE010049143.1:0-19362 GCA_946598075.1 Artocarpus hirsutus
GTATATGTTAGTTTTTGAATACGTTGCATAGGTACAATGTCTCGCGAATTTGATAGTGACCAGTACGAGAAGGAGTACGAAGGCTGCACTTCATCTGCAACGCAATATAGTAAGGGAAACCATCGCAGTAAGCCATGAAAGCGAACTGAATTTGATCCAAAAGTAGACTTTGACCAAAGGGCAACATTAATGAAAAAAATTCATCGGATGAGAAAGAACGGTTTAAGAATTGAAGTGACTTTTGATTCGAAAGGCCAACCGGAAGGCACACTCGGTCATGAATTAAGCAGTTAGATCAGAGTCCTTAGTCGAGAGCATGTTCCAATATAGACAAAAGATTGGAGGTCTAAGGATTTAGATAAAGTAAAAGATGTGATTTGGAGAGAGATATACGAAGCTTTCATAGTTGAGGATTGGTATAGGAAAAGGGCTTTAAAGGTTTGCTGTGAATTAACAAAATAATTTAGATCCGACCTCTATGTTACCTTCATACAGCCATACCTTTCCATTCCGGAGGAGGATGTAAATATATATAAACGGCCTCCTACGGTAGTACACTACTACCCCTCCATAAACAATGAAGATTGGGAAGCTTTTGTGAGGTATCGACGTTCCAGTGATTTCCAACTGCTATCATCAAATGCAAGAAAAATAAGAACAGAAAATGAATAATGCTCTATGGTTGGCCGAGTGGGATATAGAGAGCTCGAGCAATCCATGGTACGTTACTAATTAACTCAAACTACATATATCAATTATTGCTACATTACTATGTTACTAACACAACGTAACACAGTTTGCAAAGACAGGCATGCAACCAACACGGGAGGAGTTGTGGGTAAAATCATGTCAAGGTCCCGATGGCCAATTTAAAAATCCAAAAGTAGCAGAGATTTCCAACTTGATTGTAAGTCTACTGAACACGAACAATTAATTTGTATTGTACTACGGGTGGATGAAGGATTGCTTGAATAACATGGTTGTGTTGTTCTTGTACAGGATGAATTCACAACACAACAAAGTCAAGGGAGCTTCCAATCGGTCGGTAATGATGACATTTTGTCGAGGGCACTTGGAAAACTGAAACATTCAGGACGTGTTCGCAGTCAATCAAAGTATGTGAAGTAGTCTCAGTACTTGGACCTCCAACCAGGATTGTCAAAATTGAATTCTCAAATGTCGAAGACGCAGATGGAGATTGCAGAACTTCGAAGTCTTGTGACTGACCTCATTTCCCAAGGACGTGCTAAGTCGACAGATGATAGCATCTCACAATGCAATAGCTTCAAAGCTAGTTGTAACCCTCCCAATATTGTAGCAGAAGCTCCAGGAACTCCAGAAGCTCCAGAAGTCCAATTGTCACCTCCTCGTTAAGGGCCCAAACAATGTAGGCTCTTTGTTGAGGATAAATTTAATGGTGGGTGTACACTTGTTGCACTTGGGAAGGTGTAAATGGAGAGCCTTCCAACTGATACAGTTCATGGACGACTATTAGAGGAAGAGAACGTGCGTGTTAGCATCACAACTATCAGAGTTAGAACAGTTTAATTGCCTTTTCCAACACTTGAAGCAACAACTGTGGATGAAGCAGCAGGAAGCTTTGTCGCATGGCCGAAGAGATTAGTTGAAGTCATCACATTGACAAAGACGAGTCGAGCACCTAGCCATGTTCCCCAATATCTAAGCGAAAAGAAACGACAAAAAAAGATAAGCTCTCTAAAAATAAGAGAATCACAACTTGAGATTCAACAACTCCAAGGACAAACTGTTGCTAATGAGCACCTACGTGTATTTAACTTCACTTCAGTACCTCAAGAATTTATACAGTTAGCTCTATACGCACATTCTTTTATACGCGATGGGTCGACCATTCAGTGCCCGATACCAGTAAATGTCACTGGCATTGATTTGCCTATCTATGTGGGGTATGAAGATGTTTATGACTTCATCAGCTTTGAAGAAATCGGGGCAAACTGTATCCTCGTATACCTCAAGTGATAACTCCAGCCTTATTTCAGTATTTTAAATATATATGTAGAGTTGTAAGGTGTTTTAAAATAATTCACTGTAATATTTTCTATTGTAGTTTTTTGATGGAATATTGTGAACTTCAAGGCATGGCATAAAATTTTGGCTTCATATCTCTGGCCATTGTTTCAAGTGCTGCAAGAGACCTATAGAGTGATCATAGAGAGTGTGCCACATCACTCCTCCACCTATTAGCTAAAGCACCGAGGGGGAAAGTATTCTTCTTGCTATACAACGTTGGAGAACATTGGATGTTAGGACTTATTTGGCCATGGGAGGACCAAATATATTGGTTTGACCCCCTCGGACACCCACCACATGAGGATTTTGTATCAGTCACAAGATTGTAAGTATTTATATTGTCTTATAAAATTAATTGTTTTTAGTCTCACATAATTGTATCGTCTACTAATTTATTTATTATTTAAACATGATACATTATTAGGGCGCTTAACAATTGAAAGCTTCAAGCGGGAACCGGTGTCACAAACCGACCAAACAGAACGTTATATTCTAAACGTAAGTGTCCAAGACAATAAGGAAACATAGAATGTGCTTTTTTTATACTACGTTTCATACAGGATATAATTACAAGTGGTATACAATCCTTAGGAAAAAAAGATTTTTATATACATACGGATATACATGAAGTTAGATTATAGTGGGTACAATTTGTAAATAGGTTTGTGCTTTTTAGATAGGTACACGTCATAGTAGATTAACAAAGTACTCAAAATAGCTCAAATGTAAAAAGATCTTGTAAATACAATGCAATTTTTAATATACAGCAATTATTGTATGTAATTAGGGCCTTAATGTAATGGATAACACATGGGACTAGTCATCCCGTGGGAAATAGAAATTATGGGAGAATTTTTTTTTCAAAAAATACCAAATTTTCCCGACAGTTTTTGGTGAAAACCGTCGTAGAAGCTCCTCTTTCCACGACAGTTTTGTGTGAAAACCGTAGTGGAAGGGGGAGCTTCTACGACGGTTTTTGATGCAAACCGTCGTGGAAGCTCCTCCTTCTACGATAGTTTTTTGTGAAAATCGTCGTGGAAGTGGGAGCTTCCACGACGGTTTTTGGTGAAAACCGTCGTGGAAGGAAACCGTCATGGAAGGAGGAGCTTCCACGACGGTTTTTACCAAAAACCGTCGTATAATCTCCACCTTCCACGACAGTTTTCACATCTCCACCTTCCACGACAGTTTTTTGTGAAAACCGTCGTAGAATCTCTTTATTCCACGACGATTTTTGGAGAAAACCGTCGTGAAAAATCAGCACTCCCACCGATCTCATGAACCAATTATTCTATTACAGGATGGTAAAAAACTGTCGTGAAAACTCATATTTGTTCCACGACAGAAGTTTCCACGACGGGTTTTTAACCGTCATGAAATTTTTCCACGACGGTTTATAACTGTCGTGGAATCCACATTTTGTAGTAGTGATTTGTTTTTAGTTTCCTTTGTTTTTAGTCTTGCTTTGGTTTGTTTTGTTCATGTGGCGAGGTACATGCGATGTCTCATCAACAAGTCATCTTGAGTTTTGTCCAATATGATTTGGAAATAATGCATAGTACTTGGTGGAGATATAAATAGTTGCTAGTTCAATTTCCTTACTATGGGTTCTCAAGGGAGGAATGTTAAAATTTTCTCAATAGGTTATGTGCTACAACAAGAAATTGGGTCGAAAGCAGAAATGGTACCATCTCTTTCTACCAACTATCTGTAGATGATATCTATTGTGTGTTGCAAGACATGGCCGACTATGATCATTGGTGCTGGAATAATTCTAACAATTTAGAGCCATGGTTTGATACCTGACCTCAAAAGATGGGT
This sequence comes from Artocarpus hirsutus, assembly GCA_946598075.1. Taxonomy (NCBI): domain Eukaryota; kingdom Viridiplantae; phylum Streptophyta; class Magnoliopsida; order Rosales; family Moraceae; genus Artocarpus; species Artocarpus hirsutus. Next base: position 3,871 of record CAMOHE010049143.1, read on the forward strand.
GTATGTCCTAAACTTGAAGTTGCATTTGCGGACTCTATGTTAGAGACTCATCAATATATGAAGAGGAATGTCTAAAATATGGAGTGCTGGATGATAAGTTGATAAGGTCGAATGCAATGATTGAGGAGTCATTTGAAATCTTAAAAAGGGTAAAGGCAATAGAAAAACATATTGAAGAATTGTTAGCATCCTCTTCTACTATAAATGTTCCGATTGGATACAAGAAAGATTGCCACCTTGAGGAGTTTACCCAATGTGAGGAGCATTTAAAGATGTTTGATAATGATTCTATAAAGTTTGAAGATTCTTCAAGTTAGAACCAGATTGAAAACTTGGTTATTGAAGAAGAATTACAAAAAGAAGCCTATGAGGTTCAACTAACTATGTCCACACCTATAATTGAATATCACATTTATGAGGATCCAATGTGACTAGCATCTCCTCCACCAAAGTGCCTACATATGTTATCTCATTTTACACTTAGGAGAGGCAATGAGGTGATATTAGTGCCTCGATTGTGAATTAAATAGAACTATTTGGCAATTGCAAAATAGGATGGGCATAGTGGATAGTTAGGTATAGTCATTCCTCTAAGGTTTTTATTTTCATTCTCATTTTAATTTTTAGTCTTTATTTTCATTTCTTTTATTTATTTTATTTTAATTTTGGTTGTCCAAATAATTTTAGAGTTAACTAGACTTGCATACAATTCTCATAAGAACTATATCTGTACTTAGATACACTTTATGTCTTATATGACACGTGCACTTATTACTTGCAACAATAACCGTCAGTTCACTTGCACGTACAAAGAACAAATGTGCTAATCATAAATTTGTAAAAAAATCAAAAATTAAAAGAAGAAAACTAATTCGCAAACGTTATATTTTTTACGTTTAATTGTAAAGATGTACCGAATTTTTATTTAAAAAATGTACAAATCAATAATTAATACCAATCTTAAATGGAGGAATATTATATTATGTCCTGTTTTCAATGTTATATCCCCATCAAAACGCAATATACTTCTTCAATATAACAAGGGAGAATACTTACGCAGCACGAAAAGTACTCCAAATTAATGCTTTGGTTAATTAATTATGTTTGGTATTTGGAAACTTTTTATATATTTTTAATCCGTGAATCAGGAATTCATAACTGGATCATTTATATGACCCACGTTCAATATTTTCAAGAAAAGAAAAAAGAAAGTCATTCTGTATTTTTTATTTGTGCACTTATGTTCTGAAAAGTAAACCCCTCTTAGTCTAGGGTTTTTAGACTGCACGGAAACGGTAGGTAAATACCAATTTAAGAGGACGAGAGAGGACCAGAAAAGGTAGGTAAATACCAACTTAAGAGGACGAGAGAGCGAACAGCATTACTAAAGCGCATTTTCATCCCAAACTTAGATCAGAAGAGAGAGATAGACAGCCATGGAATGGAGGAAATGTTACCTTGACGTGATCCTAATACCATTGGGTTTTCTGATTACCGTTTCATACCACGTTTGGCTTTGGTATAAGGTTCGTACACAACCCCTCACTACCATCATTGGTTTAAATATGAGGGGCCGACGCTTGTGGGTCTCGGCTATGCTTGAGGTATATTGCAACTTTCTTTAAAATTTTGTTTTTGCATGAGGAAGGATTAAACCCCTCACTAATTTCTTTCTTTTAAAACAAACCTCTTTCAATGATATTTTCATTAATCGAAAAAACGTTAACTTATAGATTCCAAATTTATTTTCTTTCTCATACACGCTAGCGCACACATATATATATATCTAATCCTTCTATTATGAATAAAATAAAAAGACATCTTGTAAGTAGTCTCTCTATTAAATTTTTGATTGAAACCCTAAATTAGATTCATGAAAGTCTCTAAATTTTTTTCTTCTCTTTGTAAAATTGTCCTTAATTAAGTTAAAAGTGGTACGGTTATATTTACTCCTTAAAGTCAATATAACAAAAATTGTCATGGTTAGTCTTGAAATAAGTTTTTTGAGTTTAAAAGACATCTTTATAGTTTCTAAAGGACACATTGAGAAATAGATAAAACTAAGTGGCATAATTATATAATTAACTATTTCTTTAGAAGACACATTAGGTAATCTTTTTGTTTTTGTTTCTGTTTTATATATATTTTTAAAAAAATTATTCTCAATTTTTTTTATTAAAGATTTTGATAGCCTTTTACTTTCACTAAATCTTGTATATGAATTTTCCCTAAAATGAAGATTTATTGTTTTAAAAATTGGGACCAAGTTAGTGGCAGAGTTGTGTGGGGACTGGGACAAGATGACCAAGGCTAAAGAGACGGCGGGATCAAGAGCTATTACAAACATATTTTGGTGCTCAGATTAGGCTATGCATATTTTATATTTCTCATCTATTTAATCACATAAAGACTAATAAGTTTGACTCTTTTTTTTAGTTTAAGGACTAAATTTGGTATAAAACATTTTAAATGTATCATTTTTATTTGTTTATTTTACAAAGGGACTATTTCTAGCACATTTTTTAGTCATGGACTAAATTTAGTACAACTTTTAACATATAAGCCTACCTCTAGAGAGAAGAAAGTTGATGAACTTTCATGTGTATAATTTAAACAGTTTCTGTTTAAAATTTAATGGAAGGATTATTTATGACACTTTTTTAGTGCAAGGACTATTCATATAACAAATTTGACTATATAGACTTATTTTAAAAAGAGAAAAGAATTAAGCCACAATATGTTGATTTATTCCTATATGTTTGTCAATCTATTTGCTTTAAGTTAAGCTGTTTGCTTCCTTGATTTTTTTTTTCTTTTATTATAGTTTATGAGTTTTAAGGTTTTAGGGGAGGCAACCCTGCATGACAAAATCTATTAGTTTCTCTGTTTAAATCCCAAATAAAATTTGATCTTGCCATGGAAAATATCCGTAAAATCTCACAGATTAAGTTAAGCTAATTAATGAACATAGACTCAATTAAGTATACAATTAGCTTATCAAAAAATTTGAATCTTAAAAATAAGAAAATCTTGAGCATAAATTCGAATTAAAATACCACAAAACCTCCAGCCAAATCATTTGAATATTTAGAGAATATTCTTTTTTCAAACGAACCACATAATCTGAATTTAAATCAAAATTTAAACATGGTTTGCCACACAAGCAATCAACAAATTGAATTAAAATTATTTGAAAATCAAACATCACAAGTCCGGTAAATATGTCAAACAGCAATTTCGAATAAGCAATTTAAAAATCAAACACAATTGAATCTGAAATCTTTAAAGAGAATAAACTTCTCCATCAAGTATTCAACAAATCTGGAGAAAAATATTTAAAATTCGAACTCAATTAATCGGGATTAAACATTCAATCGTGCATGAAAATAAAAATATACATATGTTACATCAGATCACAAGAAGTCAACTAAATAGTCATGTAAATTTGTACACGCGGAAGGATCAAAACTCTAACAGCTTCATCTAATTTATGTAAAATTAACTATAATAAAGTTTACATCTCCTTCAAAAATAAAATGTTTTAAGATGCATCAATTTTCACTGATATCTTTTTTATGGATATTTCCGTAGATTCTAGGTACCGATTTTGGTCTTTGATTGCAGCTTCAACTTTACACTACCGTCCCAAAAAGAAAGCGAAAGAGAAAGAAACTTTATTTCGTCTTTACTTTATTTCGTCTTTATCTTATGTCCATTTGGAAGCTTTTGCACTTGACACGTAAACGCATATATTAGTTCATTATCCCTAAAACAGCCTATTGAATGGCAAATTAAAGTTAAGTTTAGTGATCTAAACTTTTTCAGGACAATGACAAAAAGAACATCCTGGCTGTCCAAACTCTGCGGAACAACATCATGGGATCAACCCTAATGGCCACCACATCAATTCTCCTCTGCTCAGGCCTAGCAGCAGTCATAAGCAGCACATACAGTGTCAAGAAACCACTCAACGACGCCGTTTATGGAGCTCATGGGGAATTCATAGTTATACTCAAATACGTGACCATCTTAACCATTTTTCTCTTCTCATTTTTCTGCCACACTTTATCAATTAGGTTTTTTAGCCAGCTAAGCATCCTTATATGTTGCCCTTTAGAACCGTCTTCCATATTGACCTCTGAGTATATTTGTGAGCTTCTGGAAAGGGGCTCGGTTCTCAACACTTTGGGAAACAGACTTTTCTACACGGCTCTTCCGCTAATGCTTTGGATCTGTGGTCCAATTATGGTTTTCTTGTCTTGGGTTACTATGGTGTCAGTTCTTTACAATCTGGATTTTATTTGTGCAAACAGTTGTGTTAGGGTAGATTGGGAAAGCAAAGAGGGAAGGAATTAGTGGATAAAATCAATGAAATTGACAGACAGATTGTTTCAGTAGTAATAGTGTGAAAAATTAATTGTGTGGTAGACGTCCCAATGTAACGTGTATTATTCATCTATAGATAAAGTTTGAATGTTGTTTCACCTTTACATAATAGGGAAGGGAAGGTAAGATTTTGATTATCAGAGGGCATAAACTAAGAACATGAAAATCATAAAATCCCTCATAATATCTACTAATATTATTGACTAGTCGAAAGCTTGTGTTGCGCATATGTTATATACATATTCAGTTTGTTGAATATCTTGATATACAGTCTTAATTACATAATTATACCTTCTAATTTTAACTATTTTTTAATTTGTTTTTTCTGTTTTTAGAAACTATGAAGATGTCCTTAAAATTTTAAAAACTTATTTCAATTTCATCTCCATGAATAGAAAAAATTAGGCAAAACAACATGATTATCCTTAAATAGTTATGATATATATTGTATATATTAAAAACATAAAAAATCCCAAAAGAAAACATCAAATTTAAAAAAAAATCTTAATTTTTATGAATTTTTTAAGTTTAAAATATTTTTTAATTCTTCTAAAGAAGAAATATATATTTTATAATAGTTTAGTCAAGGGCATTTTATATTATCTCTATGTTTTTTAAGTCAAAAAAATCTATAAAGGATAAAACTGAAATAAGCATTACAAGAAAAACTACATTTAACGATATATTATTTACAAAATGTAGTTTTTAAATGTCGTTGAAAAGTACATACAGCGACATCTCTAACAAAGATATCGTTAATACCATTTGAAACAATGATTAACGACATCTATATAGATGTTGTATTAAAGGTCTCCTTTTAACGACAATAGTTTAGAGTCGTTAAATTATTTAACGACAAGTAGGAGATATCGTCAAAGCCTTGGAGATTCCACAACATCCCTTATAGACAACATCTTGACCAATGTCGTCTATAAGGGGTGTTGTAGAATCTCCAAGGCTTTGACGACATCTCCTACTTGTCATTAAATAATTTAACGATACTAAACTATTGTTGTTAAAAGGAGACCTTTAACACAACATCTATATAGATGTCGTTAATTATTATTTTAAATGTCATTAATGACATCTTTATTAGAGATGTCGTTGTTTGTAGTTTTCAACGACATTCAAAAACTACATGTCATAAATAATATGTCGTTAAATATAATTTTTCTTATAGTAAAGTTTTTAAATTCAAAAAATACCTTTATAGTTTTCAAAAACAGATAGACAAGTTGAGAAATAATAAAAACTAGAAGGTATGATTATGCAATTAACCATTGATATATATATATATATATATATAATTTATCTTAAGAGATTATTTTTTAAATTATTATTCTCTTACCGTTTACTTTGATAAATAATAATAATAATAATAATAATAATAATAATAATAATAATAAGTAGAGCACAATTTTTTAGGAGAAAAAGATTTAAATAAAGACACTAGACAATAAATTATTCAAGGGGTAAACAAAAAATAATATTTGAAAGGTTTAGAGAGGAAAAACAAAGATAGTAGAACATTTATGAAAATTTATTTACATAAGGCAATGAAGGTAAAAATCATTAAAAAATAGCATTTATGGAAACCAATAAGAATATATGAAAAAGCATTTATGAAAACACTACAACAAATTTGAGATTATACTGCCTTCATTTAACGATGTTTTCTCAAAAATCGTCACGATAAAGGGCAAAAACACGAGGAGTTATGCCCACAAAGAAAAAAACTATCGTGGTAGGTATGGACTCTACCAGGATGGCTTTTTAAAAAATCATCATGGTATGTGAAGCTTACCATGACATTTTTTAAAAAAACCATCATGGTAGAGATAGTACATACCACAACGGTTTTTTTTAAAAGCGTCGTAGTAGCTCACTTAAAACTCCTTTTCTCACCTCGATAATCAGACATAAGTCAAAAACTCACCTCTCAAATACAAACACAGGCCCCTCCAAAACTACTACCGCCATCCCTCTTCACCTCCACACTCCTTAATCACCTTCCTAATTATAAGTTTTTATTATAAATTGATAAATTGTTGTTGATTTTGTTGTTTAATTTGAAATTCATAAATTGATGTTGATTTTGTTGTCTAATCCATGTTTATTGTATTGTGAATCATGGGGATGATTTATTTGTTCTACGATAGGTATGTGTAATTTGTTTTATGATGGGTGAATGTTTTTGTACATGTTTTATGATTAGAATATATATGATGAATATGTATATAATTTGTGAATTTAATTTTAATTAAACATTTGCTATTTATTATTTCGATTTAGGACTTGCAAAATGGGTAGGAATTGGATGTAGGATTTTTAATTGTCTAGAGAATATGTGAATGTTATGGAAGAGTTCTTGGATTTTGCCAAAAGTTATGTTAATGTGATAAGATTCGGTGTCCTTCTATTCAATGTGGAAACCATAGATTGTATCCCATTCTAGTTGTTAGAGGACATTTATTTCAAAACAAAATTATAAGTAGTTATCAAACGTGACATTCTCATGGCAAGACTAATTTCAATCCAACTGTTGTAAGTAAAGAAAAGAAAGCTATTGTGGAGGATAATATGGATGATCACGACAATATGGTTGACATGGTCAATGATTTGGAAGAACACATCTTGCACCACTGGATTTATTTGAGACAATAATGAATGATGCCAAGACACTCATGTATAAGGGGTGTACCAATTTCACGAAATTGTCGGCTTTAGTTGGATTATGGAATTTGAAAGCATCGGGTGGGTGGTCAAATTTTAATTCCACAAAGCTTTTGGAATTTTTAGCAAGGCTTCTACCAAAGGGTAATAAATTACCAACTAGTATGTATGAGGCAAATAAGACTTTAAGCACTTTGAGAATGGAGTATGAGAAAATAAATGCTTGTGAAAATGATTATGTTCTTTATAGGAATGAGTATGAGGACGAGAATTATTGTCTGGTTTGTCAACAAGCAAGGTGGAAGAAAGGAAAGGAGCTAAAAGACGGTGAGAATGGAGTGCCAATGAAAGTGTTAAGGTACATTCCAACAGTACCATGTCCGAGGTGTTTATTCAGAAACCTAAAACATGCCAAGAATTTGACATGGCATCATGACAAATAGGTCGATGATGGTATGCTTAGACACCCGGTGGATTCACCACAATGGAACACTTTTGATGCCGATCATCCTGACTTCAGTACGGATCCAAGAAATATACATTTCACTTTGTCGACGGATGGAATGAACCCAAATGGTAACATCAGTAGTAGGCATAGCACGTGGCCCGTAATACTTGTTAACTACAATCTCCCTCCAAAGATGTGCATGAAGCAAGAGTTTTTAATGTTGTCTTTATTGATTTCAAGTCCTCACCAACCAGGCAATGACATTGATGCATACTTGTCACTGCTAATCAATGACCTAAAAAACTTGTGGGAAAATAGAATCGAAGTTAAACATGCTTACCGGAAGAGATGTTTACAGTCCATGAAATGTTGATATGGATAATTAATGACTTCCTCGTATATGGCAATTTATCTAGTTATTTGGTGAAGAGTTCTATTGGTTGTCCTATTTGTATGACGGAAACTTCTCACAAACGGTTGAAGAATGGTAAAAAAACTATTTTTCTTAGTCATAGAAGATGGTTGCCAAGAGATCATCGTTACCACAAACAAAAGAAATCCTTTTATGGCAACAGCGAAGAAAGTACCCTCCTCATCCTTTGATAGGTAAACAAATATTTGAAATAGTAAAAGATATAAGAGTGGTATTCTGGAAGAGAAAGCGAGGTAAGAACGAGCCACCGATTGATGAACCATGGAAAAAAAGATTAATCTTTTTTGATCTTCCATACTAGAAGACACTTTTTGTTTGTCATTGCTTAGATGTTATGCACATTGAGAAAAACATTTGTGAATCCATAGTCAGTACATTGCTTTACATTTTGTGCAAGACTAAGGGTGAAAACGCTTGGTTGGACCTCATGGAAATAGAGATTAGGCCTAATTTGTTTCCTAAGAAAAGAGAGAACCGCACTTACTTACCTCCGACAAAGCACACGTTATCAAGAGCAGAAAAGAGAAAGCTTTGTGAATGGCTTGCTTCGTTGAAAGTGCCAGACGGGTGCTCTTCAAACTTTAAAAAGTTGGTGTCGATGAAGGATTTGAAACTTATTGGCATGAAAACACACGATTGTTATATGTTGATGCAGCAATTACTACCAGTTGCTTTGCAAGGAGTTCTAATAAAGGATGTGAGATTTACAATTACTAAGTTGTGCTCGTTCTTCAATTCAATATGCCCTAAGGTAATTGATCCACTTATGCTAGATTCACTGCAATTGAAGCTACTGCAAACCTTACGCATGCTTGAAAAGTATTTTCTAGTGGCATTTTTTGACATCATGATTCATCTAATGGTGCACTTAGTATATGAAGTTAAGTTATGTGGACTAGTGTATTTGAGATGGATGTACCCATTTGAAAAATATACGAAGGTTTTAAAGGGGTATGTGAAGAACCGAAATAGGTCGGAGGGATGTGTTGTAGAAAGTTACATAGCTGAGGAATCGGTTAAATTTTGCTCCATGTACTTGTCTAATGCAGAAGCAATTGGGGTGCTAAAGACTATAAACATTGAGGATAGGGGACTATCTACTAGCAATCCTTTCTCAGTAAATCGAGAGGAGTGGGAGCAAGCTTTTCTTTATGTCTTGCATAATGCTAATGAAGTGGAGCCTTTCGTTGAGATACACATGAACGAATTAAAAAAAGCAAACCTAAAAAGAGCAAGATGAAGAACCTAGCTAGAGGACCGTCATCGGTAGTTATAAGGTATACGTCATATTCCATATATGGTTACACTTTCTACACTCGCAAAAGAAATGAGAAGCATCCTGTCCAAAATAACAGTGTGACTCTCCATGCCAAAGCTATGCATATTGCCTCTACCAAGGACAAAAATCCAGTATATGGTACCATGAACTACTTTGGTTTCATTGAAGATATATGGGAACTTGATTATGGGGATTGCACATAGCACTTTTTAAGTGCAAATGGGCTAACAATAACTGTGTTAAGAATAATAATGACGGCATCATGGTGGTTGACTTAAGAAAATTGGGATACGAGAATGATCCTTTCATTATGGCAACACAAGCAATCCAAGTTTTTTAGACTACAGATCCTGGAGACATGGAATTGTCTCTAGTCATCCCAATGAAGCTAGGAGTAGTTATTAACAGTAAAGAAGTTGTTAAGGATTGCATGGACATCCCTTCATTCATAAAGGGATTGCCACTAGTTAAAGAGATAGACGATTTTAAAGATGATGTTTTACACTTGCTTTGTGAAGATGTGGAATGGATATGTATTGAGGAACCAATGAAAAAAAAGAGGAAAAAATGTTAATTTATTTAATATATATATTTCTTTGTTTAGTTTTTCACTTTTTTAAGGGTTTTAGATATCTATTTATAGTTATATTTGTAATGAAAACAAGAAAAAGGAAAACATTCTAGGCCATTGGATGCTTAACACACGAGCCAGCCACCCTAGGCAGAAGAGAAAATCATATGAAACTGGTAATTTTGACCTTTTTTTTATGATGGTTTCCTTAAGAAACTATCGTAAAAAAGAATATCCCATGATAGTTTCCATAGAAACTGTTGTGCAAACTGCAGGTGCAAAAAAAAAGCTTACACGACAGTTTCTGTAGAAATCGTCATGTAAGCTTCTCTTACACGATAGTTTTTTGCAAAACCGTCATGTCAGCTCAAGTATTACATAACAGTTTTATGAAAAACCGTCATGGAAGCTTAAGCATTACACGACGATTTTTAGGAAAAACCGTCATGTAAGGTCCTAACTAGAGCTTTATAATTTTTGAACATCACGCGCCCCTTTCCATTTTCAAACCTATCCCCCTTCGCCGCTGCCCTCTCTCTCTTTAAAAGTTTCTCCCTCTCTCTCTTAAGCTCCCTCTCCTTTATTCGTCGTCTCCCCCACTAGTAAGTGCTCTTCCTTCTCTCTTTCCTCTTTCCTTCTCCCACCCCCTCTTCCCCCCTCCCCATTCCCCTTTTCCCCCTCCACACTCTCTCCCCTCTCCCCACAGCCCCCTCACCCCTACCCCTGCCCCCACATACCCCACCTGCCCCACTTGGCCCCTACCCCCTCCCCCACTGGCCCCCATGGCCCTTTCCCTACCCAACCCTATCACACCCCCCACCCCACCCCCTACGGCCCCTTCACCCCCACCCCATCTCCCTTGCCCCCAACCCCTCCCCCACCTGCCCCCAACCCACCCCTGCTGCCCCTTCCCCCTAATAGATAAAATGCCTCACGAGATCAATAGTGACCAGTATTAGGAGAAGTACAAATAGTGTAATCCATCTTCTTCTCAATATAGCAAGGGAAAACAACATAGTAAGCTATGTAAGTGAATTGAATTCGATCCTAAAGTAGATTTTGAGCAAAGAGCTACTTTGATGAAAAAAGTTCATTGGATGAAAAGGAAAGGTTTAAGAAAAGAAGTAACCTTTAATTCAAAAGGCCAACCGAAAGGTGCACCCGGCCATGAATTATGCAGTTAGATTGGAGTTTTTAGTTGAGAACATGTTCCTATATAGATTAAAGATTAGAGGTCTAAAGATTTTGAGCAAATAAAATATGTGATTTGGAGAGAGATGTATGAAGCTTTCATAGTGGAGGATTGGTATAGGAAAAAGGCTTTGAAGATTTGTGGTGAATTAGCAAAGAGGTTTAGATTCGACCTCTACATTACCTTCGTACAGCAATACCTTTCCATTCCGGAGGAGGATGAAAATGTATATAAGCAACCTCCTATGATAGTATACTAATACTCCTCCATAAACAATGGCGATTGGGAAGCTTTTGTGAGGTATCTACATTTCGTCGAATTCCAACTACTATCATCAAACACAAAAAAAATAAGAGCGAAAATGAATATTGCTCTATGGTTGGCCGAGTCAAATATAGAGAGCTCGAGCAATTATTGGTATGTTAATATCTTACTCATATTACATATATGAGTAAGATATTAAAGCCACATTCCACAAGATCTAAGTTGAAAGAAATGCCTAAAAAAGAAAAGCTCTACAAAAGCAAGACAATCCCAACCTAAGGTAGAACAAGAACAACCTATTGCAAATGAGCCACTGCCTACATTTAACTTCGCTTTAGTACCTCCAAAATTTATGCAATTGGCTTTATACGCACATTCTTTCATGCGCGATGGGTTGACGATTCAGTGCCCAATACCGGTAAATGTCACTGGCAATGAATTGCCTATCTATGTGGGATATGAAGATGTTTACTACTTCGTCAACTTTGATCAAATTGGGGCAAACTGTTTCCTAGTATACCTTTGGTAATAACTCTATCTTTAATTCATAAATTTTAAAATATAGGTAGAGGTGTCAGGTGCTTTCAAATAATTGACTGTATTGTTTTTTATTGTAGTTTTTTGGCAGAATCTTGTGAACTTCAAGGTGAGGCGTATAATTTCAACTTCATATCTCTGGCGATTGTTTCAAGTCTGCAAGAGACCTATAGATGATTACAAAGAGTGCGCCACATCACTCCTCCACCTATTAGCTTAAGCATGAGGGGAAAATTATTTTTCGTGCCATACAATGCTAGAGAACATTAGATGTTGGCACTTATTTTGCCATAGGGGTACCAAATATATTGGTTTGACCCCCTCGGACACCCACCACGTGATCATTTCACATCAATCACGGGATTGTAGTTATTAATATTCTCTTATAAAATTAACTATTTTGAGTTTCACATAATTGTATTGTCTATTAATTCATTTATTCATGACACATTGTTAAGGCGCTCAACGATTGGAAGCTTCAAGCGAGAAGCGGTGTCACAAGCTAACCGACCAAACGGAACGCTATATTCTAGATGTAGGTGTCCAAGACAATAAGGAAACGTAGAATGTGGTTTTTTTTTATTCTACGTTTTATGTGAGATATAATTACTAGTGGTATACAAGCCCTAAGAAGAAAAGATTTTTATATACATACGGATATAAATAAAGTTAGATTAGAGTAGGTACAATTTGTAAATAGGTATGTCATTTTTAGATAGATAGAGATAGTAGATAAACATTTGTTCAAAATAGCTCAAAGGTAAATGACCTTGTAAGTACCCTGTAATTTCAATATACATTAATTTTTGCATGCAATTAAGGCTTTGTTGTAATGGATAACACACAGAACTGTCCATCTCGTGGGAAATCACAAATTTTGTTAATTTTTTTTAGGTAATAATAATTTTCCACGACGGTTTGAGCAAAAAACTGTCGTGGAAGTGACGGTCATGGACCTTTATTCCATGGCAGTTCTTTAGAAAACTGTCGTGGCATGTGGAGTTTCAATGAAGATTTTCTAAAAAACTATCGTGGAATATTAAGTTTCCACGACGGTTTTCTAAAAAACCGTCATAGAAACTTCTTCTTTCACGACGGTTTTTGTCAAAAACCGTCGTAAAAGAGATGCTCCGAAACCCCTATTTTCGTGCCTATTTTGAGGTTCCACGACAGTAAAAAAACCTTCGTGAAAACTCAATTTTGTACTACGACTAAAGTTTTCACATCAATTTTTTAACCGTCGTAAAATTTTTCCACGACGGTGTTAAACTATTGTGGAATTACCAGTCTATAGTAGTGAAACTAATAAGAATATATGAAAATTATTTAAGAATGGACATATTTTTTTTAAAAAAAAAAAGTATGCTAAAAGGAGCAAACTAGAGGGAAAAAATTGAATTAGAAACATTGAAATTAGAATATTTAATTGGAAAAAATCAGAAAAATAAAAAGTAAAAAATTAATAAAGAAATAAATAAAATCTAGCGGAGGCTTATAAGAAGTTTTGTTAATAACAAGGGGCATATCTTAAAAATAAAAATAAAAGAAAAGTAAAGAACAATACGCATTGAAAAAAATAAAAAAATAAAAGGTCCTGGGGGCTCTTGGGCGTCACCCTCTTACACCCGCCTTTTGATGTCGTTAAAAAACCGTGGCCAGAGGTTAATTAACTTGATTTACTTCTGGCAGGTGAAATATATGTTGTAATATGGAATAATATTCAAAGAATAAATGTTTGCTCAATACAAAATTAGAGATGCTGGGTGTGTAAAGTAATTGATAAGGAACAAAATATATTGGGACATTTTCTGTTTTAATAATTAATTTTGAATTTAAGGTTATATGTATTTATTTTTATCTACTAAGATTATTTAACTGAGTTTAAATTTATCATACTACGTTGTTTCCTTCATTTTTTTCAACAAATGATGAGAGAGAACAACTAGCATCAAAGTTTACTTGAATATTTCAATTTGGTTCATACACTCAAAAAAATATTTTTCAGATAGTGATGCAAGAACGAGCCAGCCCGGCCCGTTCCCCTTAGGCCCACGTAGGTAGCGGGTCGGGCCGGGCCGGTCCATATTAAAATTACTTTAGCCCGGCCTGGCCTACGGGCTAATTTTATATGGGCCGTGTCGGGCCGTACCATGGGCCTTAAATGGGCCGGTCCATCATGGGTTTAAATGAACCAGCCCATCTAAGCATGTAATTTTCAAATTTTTTTATTTTTATTTTTTATTTTTGAATTTTTAAACAAGTTAACAAATATAAAAGTTTGACTAGTTAAGAGAAATATAAAAATGGATATTTTGTTTACCTTTCCAAGGAAAACCCAGTGGGACAAAACCTTAGCAAGGAAAAAAGAATATAATCGGGATAATTATGTATAAGATTTTTACACAATTACTAAAAACAAAAACAACATAAAAAATATTGTTCATTGTGGGCCGAGATAGACAGGCCCATTATGGGCCTAGACGGGCCGGGCCGGCCCAACCCGGCCATGATTTTCCAAATTTAGACGAGCTCTAAAATAAGAGATCTTTCTTACTATTCTCTTTTTAGGCGATCTGTTAGTATAGGTGCAAAAAATTCAAACACTAAGGGGGAGTCCTAGGAAATTTACCATGGAGTGCAAAAGCAGTCTAAAAAACTATTGAGTACCTATGGCCATTTTATAGATGCTCTAGGAGCAATTTCAGTTGGAGTAGGACTGTGGGAGCATTTTCCCATGAATTAAGCAACATCTTGCTTCATAATCTTTATGCAGATAGGGAATTGTCTTGGTGTAATAATTACTGACACCTGAATGCCTTCCTCATTTCGGCCTTTGCCAGTAAAATGATTTAAGAGCTCTTTCATATCATACGGATCTTTAGGCGAATAAAAATGTATTACATCAAAGCGGCTTTAAGAGCTCTCAAGGAGGGCATATTTGCCTTGTTAAAATCTGCGGTACTTCTCTAGGCTAGAGGGCTTGTTCTTGTATGTCTTTTCGTTTCAACTGCTTCGGTGGAGGCAGGGTTGAGCATACTTCTGTGGCAGCAACTCTTATATTTAAAAGAAAAAAAAAAACGAGGCTTCTAAGTTCGCGTGGTAACTACAGGAATGGAGAGGTTGCCAAAATCTGTCTTGTTTCATCAAATGTTCTTCTTGTTAAACATATGTACCAAAATTTTTTGAAGAGGAGACCCCAAAGATGAGAGGACAATTGTAACACCCCAAAGTTAATTAAGTGTAATTAGAGCATTAAATGGTGAATTAGTGTGCCATGATAAGTGTTTTAAACTTAATTTGATTACTTTGTGGAAACCTTGTGTTAATTACTTTTTGATGATTTTTAATTATTCTAAATTGTTTTTGATTGTTAATTTAAGTTTTAATAAAACAATTTGATTTGAAAACGGAGTGTGGTTGCACACAGCTTTATGCAACTACTTTTCTCTCTCTTCTTCTATTTATTTCACTTTTTCCTCTCTCTCTCTTCATTTCTCACGCTCATCTCTCTCTCTCTTCTCTCTCTCGTTTCTCTCGGTTTGCTCTCTCTCTCTCATTCTCTCTCTAAAAATTTTTGAGACAAATTTCGTTTTCAAGCTTCGGGCTAGGAGATCGAAGGCTCGGGAGCAAGACTCAACGATAAAAACAACGTTTTCAAGCTTTGATTCGAGGTTAGATTTTAAAACTCAAAGTTTTTCTATTTTTCAAG
>CAMOHE010049144.1:0-56371 GCA_946598075.1 Artocarpus hirsutus
AGGATTTTATGTTATAGATACCTGCAAAATTGGATTGTATTGTTTTGAGTATAAGTATTTTCAGATTTTGAATCATGTTCTTGCAAGGTTTTGTAAAAATCTATGATTGATGATTTTAGATGTGTTTGATGCATGAAAATTTGAGAAAAAAGGGTTTATATATGTTTAAATGTGATATCCTAAAGCTTTGTACCTCTTTCATGTCCTGAGATTTGATAAAATATGTAGGATTGAGCTTTACAGCTCAAAATCATTGAAAAGCAAAAAGCTAGAAATTTCCATATTGAAATTTTGGTGGCAAGCCGATCATCAATAGAATGAACTACTAGCAAGTTGAACCTAGGCCAATCACTGACAGGCCGAACTTGCTAACCAGCAAGTTGAATTGTCTATAGGCCGAACTGTTTCAGTCGGTAGACCGACTGAGCAGTCCAAAGTTGTCTATTTTGTGGCTAGAAATTATTTCAAAAGTGATATTTTTGGTATTCAAACATGGAGAATATAAAAGTATGGTTATTTTTATGTGTCTAGAATAGCGAAGTATTTGGAGCACTTGGTTGTGTAAGTTGAAGTTATTAGTAGATCTTTTGCAAAGAGGTAAGGATTCTATTACTTAAGTTTTGTGAGGTTTTGTGGAATTAAAATTAGTTCTTTACAATGCAAGATATATGTATATATTGAATTGTTATAATATGAAAATCACTTATGAGACAATAATATGAACTTGTCCTATAATATGCGACGAGGAATAAATTGATTTGACACATGTTGATATAAATTGAGAAGTATGGTTAGAAAATACACGCTACACATAACAATAGTGGTCATGAGATAAATGATAAGACGTGAAGAGGGTAGTGGTTACGTCATTGGGCACGAATACCCCAAAAGGTAAATAGGGGAGGTGATGACTCTCCTTTAGGTGAAAAGTCTCAAAATGTATTGTGCAATAATCGACTTGGTGAGAAATCGAGGCTTAATGTCTCTTCACTTGACACTCTTAGAACGATTGATAAAGTGGGCAAGCGCACTCATGTAGGTTTTGTTTAGTTGAGTGATATGATACTCTATTGTATTATGGATACCTAGGAACATTGATTAGTCATAATATATGTATATATATGAAACTTGGTAATGATTAATGTAAGGTATCTACGAAATATGATCATAATGAATCTCATAAGATGAATAACATTGAGGACTAACTAAATATGCAGGTATTGATGTGGTAATTGATAAAACCTAAAGGTGAGTAATAGTATTTTCTACTGGATATGTTGATGTTTATCCTTATTATTTTTATCTCTTAAGTGGAGTTCAGAGTAATCTATTGGATGAGAAATAGACGACAACACTGCTTATGTCATGTCAGAATCTCTTTAGCTTTATTCGTATTTCAATTAAGCATGTAATAACCTAAAACTACAATGTTGGCGGTGTGTAGCTATTTGTTGACTGGGACGATATTATGACAATGATTATTGTACTTTAATATTTGGTGTTGCACTAAACTGTGGAATGATATTTAAATATATTATTGTTTTTTGTTTTATTTCAAAGACCCATAGGCAATGTTTTATTATTTTAAAAGGGTATTATAAATTAAATTTATTTATATTTATTTAATCTATTAATTTCTATACAGGGGCGTTACAATATCTAATAGCTCATCAAAAAGGCTGGTTAAGATTTGCCTTGCTGTCTTTGTTTATGACAAAATCACCTCAATTCTCGTTTGGAGCACTAGTGCAACAGCATTTTTCAATTGAATCTTAGCATAGTTTCGATACTTTTTTAGGCTAGATTTTACTGCTACGTTAATAACAAAATTAGACTGTATAACGTTAAATATGATTGCTCACGATATCTTAGGTCCTACATGACATTCATGTTCTACTGCGAGAGTACACGAGGAATATTCGCCAACATGGTTTGGATACAAAGGAGGAGGAAAAAGAAAAGAAAGACGCCGATGCTGAACGAGAACAATTTCCAAGAAAGATATTACTCAATCGTCGGGGGCAAGAAAGAAAGTCCCTGGAGATGTCACCTGTACAAGAAATGTTCCATTTTCTCAATGCCTTCTAATTCCAATACAAAGCTGTTCCATTAATTCAAAATTCGATAGTTTTCAAAATATATATATAAATAAATATACAAATAGTGAAAAATAAAAACAAATTCGGTAGCATTGGATTGCTAATAATTAGACTCTTTATTTTGCTGTCCAACTGTCATTCAGTGGCGGAGATATTTAGGATATATATATATAATAGAAGAGATTTAGCTGTAATTGTACTTGGTCATGCTCAAATAAAAATTGAAAAAGGCTTAACTAAAACGTGTAAAAAAACCCGTTTAATTAACAGAGTGTTGAGTCTGATGACTAGAGCCTTTGATTAATTATTTAAATATTATAATATATAAAAATTTTATATTATAATATTTTTTTTATAATATATAAAAGTTTTATATTATTTTTAACTATTAAATAAACTATAAATAAGATACCAGAGGAGATATTCAATCTTATTTTCCATAAAAACAAAAAAGAGAGAGAGAGAGAACACTTGCAATCCAATTCTAACACAAGTTATTGCTTCAGCCAATCCAAAAACGCCACTGGTTCCAAACTGTCCTATCCCACCCCCGCACTACATTCATCAACCAACCGCCAACTGCCACTTGAGCAAGCTTACGCCTCGAAAAAAGACGAAAATACCCCTATCCATTAAATTTAATATCATTTTCCACGAGCTGTTTATCCGTCTATTTCACGGAACCCAAACGAACAAAAAAGAAAAAAAAAGTAAAAAAAGAAAAGAAAAGAGAAATAAAAAAGGTCAAGGGTCAATTATCTCCGCCCCCTTCCTTCCCTCCTCGTCTTTAAAAAATTAAACCCAGAGGCTTTAGAAAAGAAAGAAGAAGAAGAAGAAAACACCACAAACAAGAGAGAGAGAAAAAAAAAGTGAGAGGAAAATTCCAAAGACAAAAAGAAAAAAAAATGTGTGGGATTTTCGCTTACTTGAATTACAACGTGAACAGAGAGAGGCGATACATTCTTCAAGTTCTCTTCAATGGCTTGAGGCGGTTGGAGTACCGTGGCTACGATTCCGCTGGGATCTCCGTTGACGATTCCATCTCAAATTCCCTCTCCGTTTCCTCCGATCCAAACACTCCTCAGCCTTCTTCGTCTTCCAGCTCCGTCCCGCCTGTTCTCTCCCCTGTTCCCCTCGTCTTTCGCCAGGAGGGGAACATCGAGTCCCTCGTCAAATCAGTTTACCAAGGTTTAAATTTCATTTGATTTCCCTTCTCTTTTCAAATTCTTGGGTTGGGGTGTTAATTGTGTTTGAATTTTCCCTTGGGATCTTACATTCTTTTCGTTTCCCGGGAAAATGGTGGAAAAAGAATTTTTACTTCTTTTACATAGGAGAGGAGGATAAAGTGAATGCGAATTTAGCATTTGTCGCTTATTGAATTGGATTTTATTTTTGGGTTGACCCGTTTCAAACTATGTTGGTCTTGTCCGGTCTTGCCGGGTATGTTGTCAGAGGAGTTCTTTGTGTTCTTGTCGAAGGAAATTTGCTTAGCTCCAAATGGTAAAAGAAGAAAAAATAAAATAACAAAAATTTTAATTTCTTTCGTTAGTTTCATAATCTGACCCATGATCAAACTGAATCTGCATTAAAAGAAATTGTTGATTTAAGTTTGGGGAAATTGATAATTGACAGACGTTACGTCTTCGTTTTATATATTTTTTCAGTGTTTTCTTGGGCACATGGGCAATGACGAGTGGCGTTGTAACTTGCAAGTTCCTATAAATATGTCATTTGTCTTATCAGTTCGTATTTTGGTCTGGCTTGTCAGTATGGTTATACTGGTAAGAGCATGATACTTAAGAAAGACATTGTGATATTGGTTATTTGCAGAGGTTGATGAAAAGGAAATTAATTTGGAGGAGTCTTTTTCTATACATGCCGGAATAGCACACACCCGATGGGCTACTCATGGGGAGCCAGCCCCAAGGAATAGCCATCCCCAGAGTTCGGGGCCTGGAAATGAATTCTTGGTTGTTCATAATGGAGTTATCACTAATTATGAGGTTTGCTTCACATTTCGGCAGAAAGTTGTTTTTCTTTCTTGCTTTCTTTGGGTATGGTTTTGAACTTGATTATCAATTTAGTTAGCTAAGATACTTCTCGGATCTTTCTTGAATGCAGGTCCTCAAGGAAACACTGGTTCGACATGGGTTCACTTTTGAATCCGAAACAGACACGGAAATAATTCCAAAACTTGCTAAATATGTCTTTGACAAGGCAAACGAAGAAGGTAGTTCTCTTTTATAATGATGTCTCAAAGATGTTTCTTTGTAATTGTAATTTTTGATAGTTCTCTTACTGATAACTTTGAAGGATTTGTTCCTTTGAACTTTCACATCATTTTGCCCCCTGTATATATATATATATTTATATATTTATATATATATATTTATATATTTTCCTTTCTCAATTCATAGTAAGAATGGAGTTCAATTCAAAAATATGTTCTTAGCTAAGAGCGTCAATTTTTTGTCACAGCTGACCAGACTGTCACATTTAGTCAAGTTGTGCTTGAAGTTATGAGGCATCTTGAAGGGGCCTATGCACTTATTTTCAAAAGCCGGCATTATCCCAATGAGTTGATTGCTTGCAAACGTGGCAGTCCATTGCTTCTTGGTGTTAAAGTAAGCTACATATTAAGTAAATGGATAATTCTTGTTTTGTAACTAGTGCTCTTCTCATGACTATTTTGAGCTCTAGTTCTTTTTGTTGCTGCATGAAATTTATATATTCATATCCACTTCCTGATGGGCATTATATTAAGAAAACCTCCTGTCTTTCCCACGTAGGCAAACATTGGGAAAAGCCACTATCAAGAAAGACAGCAAAAATTAGACAAAGAAAAGGAATTTATCCGGCTTCTCTCTGAGAACTTGACTAATGCTTTTGCCAAATTTAATAAAAAATCCACATTAGAAGCATGGGCTGAGTATTTTACATTTTACTACCTTTCCGGATATGATTGACTTTTTGGTGGATGTCAGGAACTCACAGAAGATGTGAATGGTGGATCCACATTTCACGATGATAATTTCCTTTCAAAGGATGGACATCCCAAGGAACTCTTTATATCGAGCGATGCCAATGCTATAGTTGAGCACACAAAAAAGGTTTTGGTCATTGAGGATGGTGAAGTGGTTCATCTCAAGGTATGTATAACCCCAACAAGTCATTTTCTGTTCTTTCGGAACTATACATCTTACTTATCTTGAGAAATGTGCATGATAATGGAGACAAATCTAGTCAATTTGTTCATATGGATGTTTTGAATTTTTTTCTTAGACCTTTGTAGTTTTAGATCTTTTTCGCTTATATTAATTTATATGTGTAGACGTTACTCAAACATTTTAACTTGGGCACTTGGTTGTTATATAATCACAAGTACCATTTATTTCTATGCTAACACATTATAGATTCCTATAGTGAGTGGGGTTTGACATTGCTTTAAATCCTTGAGGTGTGTGTTCACAAATGTCAAGTTCTTTATTACATGTGATGATGGTATATTTAGGATGGAGCTGTGTCGATCCTAAAGTTTGATAAAGACAAGGTAAAACATGGCGGTGCCCTTTCAAGAGTTTCATCAGTTCAACGTGCATTGTCCACTCTAGAGATGGTGGTTGAGCAAATCAACAAAGGAAAATACGAACATTATATGCAGAAAGAGATTCATGAACAGCCAGAATCTCTTACGACCACAATGAGGGGGAGGCTCATACGAAGGGGTTCCTGTAAATCCAAGAGTGTCCTTTTGGGTGGTCTGAAGGACCATCTTAAAACAATTAGGAGAAGCAGACGGATTCTTTTTATTGGTTGTGGAACAAGCTACAATGCTGCTTTAGCTGCTAGACCCATCTTGGAAGAACTTTCTGGTGAGTACTTTCTGGCTTTTTTTTTTTTTTTAAATGGTTTTTGTTTAAATCACGCAAACTATATAGGTGTTCCTGTTACCATGGAAATTGCTAGTGATCTATTGGATCGGCAAGGTCCGATATACCGAGAAGATACAGCAGTCTTTGTCAGTCAATCTGGTGAAACAGCAGATACTCTGCAAGCGTTGGAGTATGCTTTGGAAAATGGTGCACTATGTGTTGGCATCACCAATACTGTTGGTAGTGCAATAGCCAGGAATACACACTGTGGTGTGCATATAAATGCTGGCTGTGAGATTGGCGTTGCTAGTACTAAGGTAAAAAATTGTAGAAACAGTGTCTTTGCTTTGGCCCTTTTTAATACATGGTTAATCGTTTGTTACTATCATCATTAGGCATACACAAGTCAAATAGTTGTGATGGCAATGTTAGCATTAGCTACAGGGGGTGACACAAATTCAAATCAAGCAAGAAGAGATGCTATAATAGATGGTCTATATGACTTGCCAAGTAAGTTTCTTCCATTCGTTCTCTTGTTATTATTCTCTCAAATCTAGTCAATTTGCCTGTTTTTGAACGAGTGACTTGCTGAAAAAGGACTAATCAAGGATACTTTCTTTCTTATTTTATGTTTCTGCAGACAAAGTCAGAGAGGTTCTGAGGCTTGACCAGGAGATGAAGGATCTTGCCAAACTATTAATCGCTGAGCAGTCGCTTCTTGTTTTCGGGAGAGGATACAACTACGCAACAGCACTGGAAGGTGCTTTGAAAGTAAAGGAGGTGGCACTTATGCATAGTGAAGGAATACTCGCTGGTGAAATGAAACATGGCCCTTTGGCTTTAGTTGATGAAAATCTCCCTGTTGTTGTCATAGCTACCCGTGACTCTTGCTTCAGGTTGGTTTTCTCATACTTAGGAACAGTAGCATGATTTGAACTCTGAAGTTACCCAGTTTGTTACTCACAACTCTACTATGGCACTGACAGCAAGCAACAGTCGGTCATTCAGCAACTTCATGCTCGCAAAGGCCGCTTGATAGTGATGTGTTCAAAAGGAGATGCTGCATCCGTGAGCCTTGGTGGATCTTGTCGGGTAATTGAAGTTCCGCAGGTCGAGGATTGTCTTCAACCAGTAATTAATATAGTTCCGCTACAGGTACCATCACTACTGCAGATTTTATCCACTTTTGTCCTCTCAGAGTAGTATTCATGTTTTGTCTATATTTCTTCTATTGATTACCATTAAAGAGGGTTGAAAAGGAAGAGAGTAGAGGACCTTAAGATTATGAATCCATCTCGAAGTGTTGAGTTTTCTTCACCTTTTCTCTCTCTTCATCTTTGCTGCAGTTGTTGGCATATCATCTTACCGTCTTGAGAGGCTTCAACGTTGATCAGCCCCGGAATCTTGCAAAGAGTGTGACGACACAGTAGAGAAGAAGTTTTGTTGAAAAATGAGAACTGATGCTAGAATGCTTCCTCTGATTCTTGATCACTCTCGTAAATTATCAAGGTCCTAGCTATATACAAAGCTTCACCTTCGGATGGCGGTTTTTTTGTTCACCTAGGGTATGTTTGGCGTAGCGTATTGTATTGCATTATATTGTATTGTTTACAAAAAATGTAATGCAATATAATACAATACAATACGATATGCCAACAAGCCTTTACTAATGTTGCTATAAACATTATTATGTTAAAGATTGTACTTGACTCCCAAGTCTTGATTCTTGACCCTTTAGGCCACTCTAAATTATCTTAGGCACACAACTAACTCTCCTTTTTTCCCCTCTTCAGACTCAAGCTGTGGTATTTTAATATGTATTGTTTTTTATTTCTATCTTATAATTATCTACCTTTCCGTCCATGTCAACGCTCCATCTATGAGGAAGAGGAAAAGTTCTTTTTTATTTTTTAATTTAAATGAGTAAATAGATTGGAAAAACATACAACAGGTAACCTTGGTGGTGACGTACTGATGTAGTACAAGAAAGAGATGGAGATTAAAAAAAAAAAAAAGGATAAAACACAATTAGATATTCTAAATAATTATAAGAGATGATATATATCTAAATTTAAAATTAAGTATTAAAGAAAAATATATCTTAGTAGATAACCATACAAATTTAAATTAAAATCTTATCTTGGTGTACCTTGTGCCTATTAACAGAGGCACCCTTCTTCCAACAATTAAATTTTGTATGAGCATTTAGTTTCTCCTTTTAAATTTATTTGTAATTTCTGCTTTTGTATTTTTTTTTTCTTATTTTTGAGCGAGCGCCTAATTGCTGTGTTTATGCTGGCTAGTTAGTTAGTTAGTTAGTTAGTTTTTTTTTTTTTTTTTTCACTTAATTGAAACTGGTTGTCTTGTTATATATTCACAACTTGGAAGACTACTACAGAGAAAACAGGTCCGAATTCTTCTTTCAGTGTTTTTGAGAATGATTTTTTCTTGAGCTTTTCGATTCTAGGTTCAACTTTAACGAGAATCAAAAAGTTCAAGAAAGAGTGGTTCTCTGCAAACTAGAAGAAGGCTTAGCACTGCAGGGCTACAGGGTAACAGGAGCAATAGACAAGATCAAGAGTAAGATCTATTTTTGTCATTATCTCATCAAGTAACAACTTCAAATGATTTGTACATATTTGTACGTGTTTTGCTTATTCTTGAATCTGTTGACTCGGTGATTTTGGAGAATTTTCATAAATGTATTATTGTAAAACTTATTTTTTACAAATATCATAATAACACAACGTAAATAAATGATATAGTAGTATTGTGACACAACTTTTTAAAGTATGATATTAATAAAAATTATATTTAAAAATATAGCATAATATGTAATTTTTTTTTTAGTGATTGTTAACCGTTAATAAAGTGTTTGAGTACAAAATCATTATAATAACTTTGGTTCAAATTGAAATCCAAGCGGTAGCTAAGTTCATAGACATCGGAGTTTCCTTCTCTCTCTTTTTTTTTCCCTTAATTTTTAAAGAAAAAATACCCTTACGTGGCTCCGTCTAATTGCCTGATAATTGCTCTTACTGTGTTTCTACAACACTCGATTGCGTAAAGATTTAAGAAAGAAAACCCCCGCCTCTCTCGCGCAAAGCAGAAAGACAGCTCGAGTTCTTCTGTTTCCCGCGCTAAGCCGCCCAGCCGCCACCGCGGGTCGCCGGAACACCTTTCTCTCTCTCTGTATCTCCTTCCACCGGTACTTATTCTTCCACTTCATTTCTCTTCATCTTCTATCGTCCCTCTTTCTCTTTATTTTTTCTTTTCTCGAACGTTCTATTGTCTCTTTTATTCCTTTTTGGTGGCCGATGAAGAATGATTCTGCAACTTTGAGGGAGTTTGTGTTTGGCATTGTTTTGTTCTGTTATGAATTTAATTTTGTGTGTGATGGATAGTGAGATAGTTTTAACTTTTGGTACTAATTTTTCAGATTAATAGCCAAGCACAAAGCCCTAAGCTCAGTTATTTGAGAAACAATGGGTGTGAATCTCTTCGACGGAAGTGACTCCGACAACGCCGACGTTTCGAAGATCGAGATTGACAAGGAGTTCGCTCGTAGGTTCGAGCACAACAAGAAGCGTGAGGACCTTCAAAGGTATGAGGAGTTGAAGAAGAAAGGTCTCATACCTAGACGAATAGGAGGGGAAGACGATGATGGAGGAGATGATGATTCGGAAGAATCGTCGTCCTCGGACAACGATGAAGAGGGAGATATCTCGGTCCATTCAAACAAGAAGGATTTGGAATTCTTCGAGGCTCTGATCAAGGTCAGGAAGCAGGACCCGAGTTTGAAGAGCAAGGATGTGAAATTGTTCGATTCGGAGTCTGATTCTGATGATCAGGAAGGAGGAAATAATGGTGAGGAGGAGGAGGAGAAGAAGAAGAAGAAGGCGATGTACTTGAAGGATGTGGTAGCGAAGCATTTGATTGAAGAAGGTCCAGAGCTTCGTGATAAGGGTGAAAGGCGTAGTAGGAACAAACTGGCTTATGACAAGAAGCAAGAGGAGATACGGAAGGCAGGCAGTGGAAGAGAACGAAGAAGAGGAGGATGGAGATGATCTGTTGAGGGTGAAGCAAAAAAATGAATCAGATGAGGATGAGAGCGATGGCGAGGAGCTTCATAAGAAATTGGATGAGTATTTTGGAGGCAGTCATAGCGGGGAATTGGATGAGAATGCTAATTTTTTGAAGGAGTATTTTATGAATGAGATGTGGATTGACAAGAACAATGGGAAAGGGGCTCAGGGCGTTGAAGTTGGGGATGAGGAGTTGGGGATGCTGTCGGAGGACGAGAAGGAGATAGAGGAGCAAGAGGAGTATGAGTATGGGTTTCAAGAGAATGCCGGGGATCAAATTTTGGGACATTCCAGAGAAGTGGAGGGTACAGTTAGGAAGAAGGTAAAGGCTAGAAAGGAGCAGAGGAAGCATAAGGAAGAGAAAATGGAGAGTGCGAGGTTGGAGAGGGAGGAGGAGTTGAGGCGTTTGAAGAATTTGAAGAAGAAGGAGATGGATGAGAGGGTTCGGAAAATAATGGAGACTGCTGGGATTCGAGGGGATGAGATTGTGCCCTTGACTGCCAAAGAGTTGGAAGAGGAGTTTGATTCTGAGGAATATGATAACATGATCAAGAAAGCATTTGGGAAGAAGTACTATGATGCGGTGGATGTTGACCCAGAGTTTGGTAGTGATGCTGACGAGGACAGTGAGATTGAGAAACCGGATTTTGAGAAAGAGGACGAGTTGCTTGAACTTCCTAAAGGATGGGATGGTTCTGAGGGCGGTGATGGGTTCTTAGCTGCAAGGGAAAGATCTAGCATAGGATGGAGAATGACGGTGATGATGAAGGGGGAGAAGAAGAAGACGAAGAAGAAGAAAATGAAGAGGAAGATGGAGATGGAAAAGAAAAAGGAAAAGATGTTACCGAGGAGGGCAAGCGGAAAAGGAAGCGTAAGTTGGCTATGTTGGAGAAGGCTGAACAGGCAATGCTAGAGGAATACTATAAGTTGGACTACGATGATACGATTGGAGACTTGAAAACAAGGTTCAAGTATGCTAAAATAAAACCTAATAGATATGGGTTAAGTACTTCCGTGATATTAATGATGGATGACAAGGACTTAAATCAATAAGTTTCTCTGAGAAAGATTGCGCCTTACAAAGATAAAGAGTGGAAGGTACCCAATTGCAAGCGAAACCAAATGAAAATGAAGGCCAAAGAAGTTCTTCGACAAGGAAAACCAAATGAACGAAAGATTGGGAAAAAGAAGAGAGAGAGAAATGATGAAAACAGGGCGTCTTCGTCAGACGCTGCAAGTGAAAATGGGAAACCACAAATAGAAGACTCAGCAAGTGATGTGAGCAATTTGTCTAGGAAAGCAAAGAGAAGGCAACGCCAAGCTGAACTCAAACTATCACACTCTAGACTTATGGCATATGGAAAGATCGAGTCAAAACCTAAGAAAGCAAAACACTGAAGATCAGCAGCAATTTTGGTACAGTTGTAGAGAGGTGATTCTTTTGTGAGCTCATGACTTATCATGCTTATGTATTATTTTTTCTTTCTGTCTCCCGAAGCACATTATGGAGTCGCTATTGAATCCAATCCTTGTTCTACCAACTGTTATGTTCTTGTGTACGTAAAAGGATCAGTCATTAATTGGTCTGTTCATGACTTAAATCATAAAAACATGTTCCATCTAATGTCATATATAGAAATTTATTAGTCTTATATATTGATGCAAGCTTATTCTACTAAAACTCTTGTTATGTCGACATTGATACTTGAAGACATGGGAGCTGATAATGTTACAGTCAACATTGCTAATGTCTTTTTTTTTTTTTTTTTTTGGGCTCTTGTTTATAGCTAACGAGGCTAAGTGTTAGTTCCTTATGTATGAATATTGTGATTTTAATTCGGGCAGGTCACTTTATGGTATCAATAACATGGAGGATTGCAATTTTGGGAAAAACGGTGAAGCTCCTAGATACTATATGGTATCCATATATTTTAATTTATATTAATTCTGGATGAGGGTGGATTTGGACTACAAATGCTGCGAGAGAGCAGAATGGACAGAACACCAAAAGAGTTGGTTGAGATGCCTGCACATCTTCTTTGTCCTTCATTTCATAAGGTTCTTGGTTCTTGTCGAGGTTCTCTATCTTAGCGAATTGACAATACCAAATTTTGTGTTATTGGTATTAAGTGGTAGACATGTTAAGGCAACTTTTTTTTTTTTTTTTGATAATTTATATGTTCTGTAACATTGTTTTTGTTTTTATTATGTCGCTTTCCAGACCAACAAAAAAATTACATGTCGTTTGGATAGAGCGAATAAACTTGAAAACGGCATGTTTTTCATGCAGAAATGATAGCAGCGTTATGTCGTTTCTAGTCGTAGACCACAGTCATTGTGTAACGTCGTTTGTTTGACTTTGAAGACGGTAAACTGCTACGATGCACAAGCCACAACGAAAGGAACGTCCTTCTGCTAAAACACAAGAAGATTTTTACCAAAAAGGGCAGCAAATTTTGGGGAAAAGGGACGCAAACATAAGACTAGGATGGAATTATATAGAATATAAACGACATGTCGTTTGATTGATGAATAAGATGCCGTTTTCTCAATAAATGACTCTGAATTTTACACGCAAGAAGTAGATGTCAAAAGGCAGTAAAACTCCAATGAACGATAAACATATGGGTCGTCAACCACACATCGTTTGATAGACAAACAAAATGTGGTAACCTCGAATTTTACACGCAAAATAGATGTCGTCTCAAATGTGTGTACATACACACACACAGAGAGTTATCGAAGGGTGATGTCGTCCCAAATAGACAAAATTTTTTAAAATGTCGTTTGGCCTGACCTTAAAGATCACAAACTTCCAAAGAAAGAACTACGTGTCGTTTTATGCTTAGAAGTTAAAAGGACAATAAAGTTTTAAACGCAAAACTTCAAGTCGTTTGTGGAATAAGCCACAGGAAACTTTAATTGCAAGCGAAATTAATGCCAAGTACTTTTAAACGGACGGAAGAAATTAAAGATAGACCATGAGCGACACGCCGTTTTAGTTAAAAGACTAAAATTAACTTCCGTCTAACCGAAGAAGTATTGCTTAAAAAACGACAACCTTATATATTAATAAAAAAGAAATCATATAAGCTGTTTGGCAAATGTTGGTTCAAACGCATTTCTTTACATATTTTCCCTAATAAATTTAAATTGTTACTCCAAAATCAAGCCTTTTTTGATCCAAACTCATCTTGCGTCTTTTTAATACTGAAAAAGTATTTTTTGAAAGAAGAATGCAATTTTAAAAATGAAAAAAATTATTAGTTTTCTCCAAGCGTTTAAGGGCTTTTTTTTTTTAAGGGAATAAGAGGGTACTTTGTTTAAGGGGAAAATAAGGTACCTTTTCTTTAGTTGTGCAGAAAAAAGTAAGGAAAAAAAAAACAAAAAAAAACTTGGGGAACACAGATAGCACGTGGCTGGATCTGGTTTAATTCGTTAAAGCATCGAATTGGGTCAAAATTAGGTCAACAAACGGTTCTAAAGTAAATCCATTTGAACACGTGGCAGAAATAGAATACTGGTTCACGGATAACACATGCACTCTACTGCATGGAGACACCCCCTTCTCACTCGCTTTGGTTTAATCGACTCCTCTCCCTCGCTTACAGCGCAGACTGACGGACTCCCCAAAACTCTCTCTCTCCTTTCTTCTCTCTCTATACAAATTGTTTGTTTCAATCAGAATCAATTTTTTTCTCTGCAACTACTCTCTTATCTTTCTTTCTCTTTCTAGAGTTTCTCCTTCTCTCTGTGCAACAATGGCGTCCTCTCTGGCGACGGCTTCGGCTGTGACTAAAGCTACCAGTTTGCCTCATTATAATGACGGCAATTACAAGAATTGCCCCATCTCCAAAGTCTTTTTCCGTCTCTCTCACAAGCCTAACCTCCGATTTGTGTCCCCCAAGGTAACTAATTGCATCTTGCTCTCTCTCTCTCTCTCTCTCTACATAATATATATGTGTGTGATACTTGTGCATTTCTATGCATAATATATGTGTATAGTGATCTTAAAATTTACTGCACTGTCTGAACTTTTTCGTGTTTGACGTCCTGTTTTGTTAGATTATTGGATATTAAGATACTTTTACTGGATTTGAACACAAATATTTCGTATGTTTCAGCTACGAAAACTTCTATAGATTCATTATTGATACATGTGAATATTTCATTGCTGAATCTGCCGAGAAATTTGTTCTTGTTTGAGCTCGGGATTAATTTGAAAATGGTTGATTCTTCAGATTTACGACGATAGTTTATTCAAGGAGGTAAAGGAACAGAAAGAAAAAAAAAAGTCTTTTGTTTCTCTCTTAATAAAACGGCCTCTTTTGTGCCACATCACAGTATGCGCTGTCATTCTGCTGTGAGAAAGCAAAAAATAGACAAAAAGGGGTTGGTTTTTGTTTGTTCAAATGAACCGACGGGTGGCTTCCTAAATGGTGACATGGTTAGACTGATATGCCCCAATCGACAAAGGTTTTAACATGCCCAAAATGGATGACATATGAAATCCTTGTATTTGTTTGTATGCTCCAATTGTTCTTTTAATTCCTTTTCTTCCTCTTGAAGCTTACCGTAACTGTTCATCTCTTTTGTACAACCAAGTTAGATACTATAGTTGAAGAAGTGTGCTCTTAAGTCAAGGATTTTTTTTCCTCTCTTGAAGTTTTAAGTCTCAGGCACTTGAACTCTTGTAAGTGCATCTCATGAGGAAGTAAATTGGTGTGTGTGTAACAGGGTTTGCAGCCAAGTCGTAGCTCCTTTGTGGTCAAAGCTCAATTGAACGAGGTAAGGTTCTCTGATTGGTTTTCGTTAGACAATGTGTTTTCAAATTTACGTTCCTTGGTGGACGTACTGTCGGGCTCATCCGTTGCCTTCAAGGTTGCTGTCGATGGGTCCTCCAACGCCGCAGCTACACCTTCAACCAAGTCCAATGCACCAACACCAAAAGCAAAAGCTTCTAGCGAGCCTTCTCCAACAGTCTTGGCAACGGAGGAATCAATCTCTGAGTTTATTAGTCAAGTTGCAAGTCTCGTAAAGTGAGAGAGCTTAAATCATTATTCTATATTTTTTCAGCCAAGATGGTTCAATTAAGTGACATTTTATGTATATTTCAGGCTCGTTGACTCGAGAGATATTGTAGAGCTGCAGTTGAAACAACTTGACTGTGAAGTAATAATTCGTAAAAAGGAGGCCTTACCTCAACCACCACCTCCTCCTATTCCTGTGGCTGCAGCCCATGCACTACCTCCAGCTTATGCACCACCAGCTCCACCTGCACCTGCTCCTGCACCTGCTTCGGCTTCTTCTCCACCACCAGCAGCGGCACCATCTCCACCTGCTGCCAAGTCAGCAAAGTCGTCCCTTCCACCTCTTAAATGTCCAATGGCAGGGACACTCTACCGGAGTCCAGCACCTGGCGAACCTCCATTTGTGAAGGTTAATAGTCTTCCCTTAGCACACGATTTTAAATATGATTACGATTTATGCTTATTGATTGTTCAGTTGTGTCTGCTGTGTGAAATTCTCTGTTGGCTGACTTGAGAGCTTTCTCTTCAGGTTGGAGACAAAGTACAGAAGGGACAAGTCTTGTGTATAATTGAGGCCATGAAATTGATGAATGAAATCGAAGTAAGTGTTATTTTCTGCTGCATCTGAGCTTCTTTTGACGTAAGTAAACTTCTTTTAGGTTAACAGCGTTATTTCCATATTACTTTAAAAATTTCGCAGATGAGATAAAGAGTAATATGGTAGAGGGATTTGATTATAGGAAACTTTGGAGGGTATCTATTGATGTTTTCTTGGGATTCTTTGGTTGCTAACTTAGATTAGAGCAAAATTCGGTAAAGAAGGAAGACGTGAGTTATCCTAATGCTTGACATCTACTAATTGAAAGAAGAATTTAGGTTCTTAGTCTTATTTTTGCAAACAAAAAAAAAAAAAAATGCATATTTTCATTTGTTGTGGGAGATGGGGGCTAAAAAGGGTTTCTTTTAGTCTATTGGTTGATGCTTGACAGCAGGCGAAGTTTGCATCTTATACGAAATAAATGGGTATTGTATTACAAGTGCAGGGGAAGCCATACACTAATAATTTTTTTTTCTTTTTTCTTTTTTTACTGAAAGATTTACGATTTGATTTATTGTTGAAGATAATAACTTCTGATTTGACAGTCGAGTACCTTATATTTGTTGTGGAAAGATCTTACTTGCTTTATATTTGGTTTCCACTTATCATATTTTGTGTTGCAGTATGATACCCTTTTGGAGTGTCTCTCCACTTCGGGTAGGCTTTGCTAAACTTGTTTCTGAGATCCTAATGCATTTCTGGATTTTTTCCTTTAGGCTGATCAATCAGGAACTCTAGTCGAGATCCTTGTAGATGACGGCAAACCTGTTAGTGTGGACACGGTAAGTATTCTTTTTCACCCTAACCTATCTAGATGTTTAGGGTAGTTAATTACACACTTTTATATTCGTTTTCGTGCTGTCTCTATTTTTTTTATCTTAATTTTCTTTGCAGCCTTTATTTGTGATCCAACCCTAGAGCGTAATTGCTGAGCGTGCATAGTAGATGGAATTGAGTGAACATAAAGAAATGGATGCTTCACCTGGTAACGTTGTAACCTGCGGCAGTGATTCAGTGTGGTAGAATGTTTTTGCTTGAAATGAGATGTAGTTTAGGGGTTCAAATGAACTTAGTTTTGAATCTCCAATACTGTAGCCCAGAACATTTTCTTTATGATGCTAGTCTTCTTCTTTTTTTCCCTTTTCGTAAAAAAAAAATAAATTATATTCTGTCTGAAACTGTGCTATTGTTTACGGTACTCTAATAAACCGATTCTTAAGATCTGGTACTCAAAAACTGGTACATGAAATGGAGGCATTTGGTGAAATGCTTCACGTTTGGAGTAGTTTTTTCTTTCCCTCTTTTTTCATGCCAGTGGGTAAGATATTTGAAAGGGGTTGCTTTTACCTTAATAGACCTCTCTTGCTCTTGCCAATTTTGAACCTAATGCTAGACATTTCAATTTGGAAAAGAAAGGACTGCAACTTTTACATACATGTATATATATTCAATGTAATAACGTATGCACTACATTGATGGAAAAAAAAAAAAGAAAAAAGAAAAATGGAAACAAAACACAAATGTAGATAGCTATTCAGTGTGCACAAACCTGCAGGCTTGCTCACGTATCAATTGGAAGGAGGAAGGAAGAAGCCGAAATTCCTATAAAAAAATGAAGAAAAAAAAAGCCGAAATTGTTGCTGAGATATTACAATGATTAATTTCTGGCCAATTTTATCCAATAAAATAGGAAATTAAATTATGGTCAATTCTTATCCAATAAAATAGGAAATTAACGGGAATGGATATTATAGCTATTGTATTCCACAAATTATGGTTAATCCACTATCTAATCCAAACCTTTTAGAAAAATCTTAATCCAAAACTCTTCGAATCCAACCCAAAGCAATCGGCTTTTACAAGTTTAATTCCATGAATTGAGCATAAGATTTGGACTAAGTCATTACCATTAAAGGTTCACTTTATCATTATTGTACATTAAAATAACATACTATAAAATAAAATAATTCAATAAAACTCAATTTGTTATGACCCAATAATTCTAAATTCACTAAAAAATAGTGTACATACATATATATGTGTACGTATATATGTATGAAACACTAGAATATCTCGTATATGTATGTATTTCGGATTCATATTTCTGTGTTGGGATTTTTTAAATCTCTTATCAATTCATAATGTGTCTCAATTTAATTCAATTTGACAGATTGATTTGAATTGAATGGATTCACGGATTCTACAAACACCCTTGCTAGATACTGCCACAGTTTTGAGAGCCAGGTAGCTTCTCAAGTGCTAGGGCCATATCCATCCTTTTGTTTTCTAGTCACTAAACTTTTGAATCATCTTGTTATCTAAAAAAAGAAATTAAAAAAAAACTTTGGAATTATCCATGTGAAACAGCAGGCTATGTAAGAGACATTTCTTCATCTTAGGAATTATCTCTACTACGCAAAATTCCAACCAAATTTAAAATCGGTCATCATCAATTTCAAATATAAACAAACAAAATAATCAGTCATGGTCCTCCCGACTTCATCTTGATCCATTAAATTGGGCCACCCGTCAGTATGTGGTCCAAGCCCACTTATGCTGAAACAAACACACAAGAGTCGGTCCAGCTTAAAACTTAAACCCCAAGGAGCTTAAACCAAAAAATTAATTATAATAATAAAATAAAATAAAATAAAATAAAATTTAATAATAAAAAAGGGCATGCGGCGATACATCACTGTCCCAGACAGAAACAATTCGGGTATCTTGCTGTCTAGACAGTGAAAGCTCAAAAATACAAATATAACGTTCAAAAAATAAATAAAAAATAGTAATAATAATAAAAAACTCACTATTTCCACTCTGTAAAAAAAATGATAATATAAAAATCGTGTTCTTTTTTCTTCTCTGCCTCTCCTCTCTGAAATCTGAACCTTAAAACAATCAAAAAAAAAAAAAAGACGGATCAAAAGAGTCCTCACTTTCTTCTCCAAAGCATGGGTCGCCCTCCTCCAAAATCCTCCATTTTCCCTCACTTTCCCACACTTTCCCTCACTTTCCCACTCTTTCTCTTCCCCGTCCTCCTCGTACTCCTCGCCGCCGCCGCCGCCGACGATTCTACCACCATTTACGATTATCTCCGCCTCCACGGTCTCCCGATAGGCCTCTTCCCCAAGGGCGTAACCGAGTTCTCTCACGACCCGTCCACCGGCTATTTCCAGGTCTTGCTCAACCAGCCTTGCAACGCCAAGTTCGAGAACCAGGTCCACTACGACTTCAACGTATCCGGAATCCTAACTTTTGGCCAGATCGGGAATTTGTCCGGCGTTTCCGCTCAGGAGCTATTCCTCTGGTTCCCCGTCAAAGGTATCCGCGTCGATGTCCCCAGCTCTGGCCTCATTCACTTCGATGTCGGCGTCGTTGACAAGCAATTCTCTCTCTCCCTCTTCGAATCGCCTCCCGATTGCACCGCTGTTGATCCGTCAGAGTCGAATTCGATTGCCGTTCTTGATGAGGAAAGCCGAATCGGCGATTCAAAACCTGGTTTTGAGGTTTGATTTTTCCCTTCATATTCCTTATCTTAATTGTTTCTTGTTTCTCTATTCGCGGAATTGATATCGGTCTGTGTGATTTTGTTGCGTGAATAGTGTTAATTTAGCTGTTTTTAGAGCGAATTTTGTGTGTGTGTGTGTTTTTTTTGTAAGCTGAGTTTTTTCGTGGGTAATTATGATAATTCCTGTCCAATATATGCATCTGACCTGTTATTTTAGGTTGGTGGTTACCGTTCTTATAATTCCTAAATTTAATTAATTACAGAATTGTGATAGTTCTATATGATTATCGTTACCAGGATCGCAGTAAATTTTGAAACTTTTTCAAATTACAATATATGCTTATATTAGGAATTCTTGGATAGCCTGTTTGAAGGATCTAGGCTCTGATAATGATGAAATGGACACACTAAAGGCACAGTGAGTGGGGAAAAAGGCGGAATAAGAATAAGGAGTGCTTACTGGGAGACCGTTAGTCGAGCCAGATGATTCGTTGGGAAGGGTAGCCAAATCGCAATGAAAATCCTGCAGGTAAGTGGGTTTGTGATGTGGACGTTGAAAACGACGAAGGGCCAGTGATGACGGAGAATTAGATGGTGGTGGAACATTTGATGGAGGAAAATCAATACCATCTGTTGTCGGCGAGGGAAGAACTAAATGTGGAGGAGAAGTTGAGGGCATATTAGAAAATGGAAAGATATTTTCGTGAAAAATCACATCACGTGAAAAAAGGTTGTGTTGTTCTCAAGATCATAAAGTTTGTAACCCTTTTTACCATATGGATACCCAATAAGTATACAACGTTTGGCACGTGGATCAAATTTAGTTTTCTTCAAAGCATGAGTAGAGGCATAACAAAGGCAGCCAAAAACTCTTAAGTGTGAATATGAGGGTTTGGCAGAAAAAAGCCTTTCATAGGGAGTTTGGCCGGAGAGAACCAATGATGGAGTTCTATTGATCAAATATGCAGCAGTAAGACTGCAATCACCCCAAAAATGAATAGGAAGATGCGCTTGAAATCACAAAGCACGGGCAACGATGAGAAGATGTTTATGTTTGCGTTCAACAAGCCCATTTTGTTGGGGAGTGTCTAAACAACTAGTTTGATGAATGATCCCATTCTCTTGAAAAAAATCTTTCATGGCAAATTCTTCCCCATTGTCAGATTGAACTCTCTTAACTTTTCGATCAAATTGATTGGTAATAAGCTTAATAAAGGACTGTAAAAAGGGACGAGTTTCAGATTTGTCGGACATGAGATAGACCCAAGTCGCACGACTATAATCATCAACAATGGCCAAAAAATATCGTGCACCAGAAAGAGACTCTGTACGATGAGGACCCCATATATCACAATGGATAATTTCAAAAATTGCATGAGTATTAATAGAACTACGTGGAAAAGGCAAGCGAGTTTGCTTAGCAAGTGGGCAAATATTGCAGTGATTAATATTTGAAACATTTATTTCAGGAGCATTAGATGACAATAAATTCAGAGTTTTTAGAGACAAGTGTCCTAAACGTCTATGCCAAATATCAGCCGAAGAAATAGGTACTGCAGAATTACATATTGGAGAATTGTTGGGAACAAAACAGTACAATCCATTGCGTTCTTCACCCTTGCCAATCATCTTCCTCGAGGTAAGGTCCTGGATAAGACAAGAATTTGAAAGAAAAATGAGAGAACAATTTGAAGAACGAGTAATTTTGCTAACTGAGATAAGATTGAAATGGAATGAAGGCACACAAAGAACATTATAAAGGGTAAGAAATGGAGATAATGAAACAGTGCCAATATGGATTATAGGTGCAAGACTACCATCAGGGAGTTTAATAGTAGCAGAAGAAGTAGATGTTATGGAAGCGAGAAAACTGACAGAACTCACAATGTGATCTGTTGCACCACTATCCGAATATCCAAGGGATATTATGGAAAGAAGAGTTTAAACAAATACCTGAGAGGTGAGCATTTGAAGGACTGCCATCTACTTGATTTGCCATGACTTGAGGCTTGAGGAGAGCAAGAAGTTGTTGGACTTGTTCTGTAGTGAAAGGAGAAGCAAGAGAATTGTTGCTTGTGGATCTATCACGAGGAGATGGTTGTCGTGCTACCTGGTTTGCAACAGATTGAGAAGTCTCCTTATAAAGACGATGTCTCGGAGGGTATCCATGAAGTTTGAAACATTTGTCAATTGTGTGGCCAACCCAACCACAATGAGAACAGGTAGGTTGCTCTTTTTGTGACTTGCTTCGTTCAAGTGAGTTGGTAGCTCCTTTGAAACTAGGCGTAGGAGCCTTAATATTCATTTTCTTTGCCATCTGATTTTGTTGTTGTGTTGCTAGTGCAATGGTTTCAATGTTTGGTTGTCCTGTTGCAACCACATTCCTCAGTCTTTCTTCTTGTAAAATTAGAGAATATGCCCGGTTCACAGAAGGAAGAGGATCCATAAGGAGAATCAGTCGTCGTACAGCAGCATATGATTCATTTAGGCCCATTAAGAACTGAATGAGGCGGTGTTGCTGTTGGTAGGCTGCCCATGCCTTTTTCGCTGAACACGTACATGTGGGAAAAAATTGCAAATTTGCAAGTTCATCCCATAAAGCCTTCAAACGGGTATAATAAGTAACAACAGATAGTTGTTCTTGTATTAGAGAGATAATATCCGACCAAATTTCGGCTCCTGTATCAACATAAATAACACTGCTGGCTAAATCTTGAGATAAAGAATTGAGAATCCAAGATTTTACCATATTGTTGCAGCGATTCCAAAGACTGTAGGTTGAATCCGTTGAAGAAGGTTTTATAATCGATCCATCAATGAAACCCACTTTGTTCTTTTCACTCAAGGCCATAAGCATGGCCCTGCTCCAAGTTGAGTAGTTTTCACCGGTCAAAAGTTGGGACACAAGCATGGATCCTAGGTTGTCAGAATGATGGAGATGAAAAGGGTTGTTTTCATCTATAGTTTCTTGTCATTTTTGATTTCCAGTAGAAGCCTCTGTCATGGTGAAAGTATGCAAAGAAAAAGAATATATATATATATATATATGTATATATATATATATGTATGTATTCTTATAAGAAAAGTAGGGTGAAAGGGTCGACGGGATTGCGTGACCTATGCACAACGAAAGCGCCCTGATGCCATGAAACTTTTGGTCTTGTAATGGGCAAAAAAACAATATAATATTCTTTTGTTCTATCTGTATATATATACAAAACAGTGAAAGAACTTTACATGGAAAAAATACAAAAGAAAGTCATTGGTGGAGCTTTTCTACGAATGAAAATAAATGAGAATATGTAAGCGGTGCAATCAGTGGGGTAAAAGGAGGAAGTATGTGTGGAGGAAATTAAGCCACAATTAGAGGTCCAATCACAATTAGAGGTCCTTCCAATCAAGAATTCCTAATAGCTTATGGTTATAAATCAATTAGTATGAATTGTTTATACGCTAAGGTTATGTGATTGAATCAGCTCTTGCTAGTAGTTTGTGAAATGTATCATTTGTGTATATCTACAGCTTATGAGTTATAAATCATCTATATTCATATTTAATGTTCTAATCCTGCATCCAAGTAAAAGTTTCTCTAGATTTACTTCATTGGCGTAAATGACTATTCAGATAGTTCTCTGTTGTTCTCGTTATGGAACAGTGGGAAATTGGCAACCTTTTTTTTTTTTTACGTTGAAGCTTAGATACAGCTATTTTATGTGTATGATGATGATAGAAGATAGGACTGATACTTTTTGGTTGTTCACTTCACCGACGTCATTACTGACGGAGAAGAGAAAGTTGATAACTTTGTCTAATCCTGCCACTGGGCTATGGTTCATATCGACTTTTAGAAGCATTTAATATTGATATGTTGCTCCCTTTTAATTGTTAATCCTTATATTCAGCTCTGGAGGTGTTAATTTACTTGTGGTTGAATTTCAGAATGCAATCCGAAAGCTTGGGTATGAAGTTGGACAAAGAAGCGCACGAAGGGTTAGTTCATAGATTGTGGAGCAAAGAATATCGTTGTTTAGTGTTCAAGATAGCTCAACAGCCTGAAGGTTTTTCCTTTGCATGAAGAGAGTGTTCAAGAATCTGGTTTGGATGTCCTTTGCTTTCTGTATGTGTGCTTGCTTGCTATACTGTACATATAGTTCAGCTTTATGCTTCCATCTTTACAAGGGAAAGGATAACAATTTTGGTAAAGATGGGATGAAAAGAAAAAGTCTATGAAGATTGGGTCTACATTAAGCAGGAACTGATGGCAAGACAAGGTTATTGATCAGGTTGGTTTTGGCCAATAATGTGATAAAATTCTGTCTTTACTACTATTATTATTGTTATTATTTTATTTTATTTTTTGTTGTTGTTGTTGTCTTTGTTCTTATCACTATGCATATAGAAACGTGAGTTCGAATTTGTGTTCATGTAAATGGAGAAAACTATATTCTGTCTGTTTTGTCTAATGAAGTTTTTAAGTATATGTGATTTTTCTTTTAAACTATTTTTAGTTTAAACCTCAAATGGTGAAAATTGTTGGCCTATTTTCTTGGCAAAAGTGTGGAATAGAAATTTTTTTTTTTTGATAACTAACTATTAGATACATTGACCTTTCTTTCTATTTTTCACTTTTTAATGGGGCGTTGTTCTTTCTAGCATTAGTGGTTTTGGTTGAGCTCATCACTTCTCAAACTTGTTTGTGTCCTAGTTTGCCAGCACGGTCAAAGAGAGCTTTCCTCTTGTATTTAGGTATTTGACAAGAAAAGGCCTTTTCTTTTAGCTGGGCAAAACTATTGTTACTTGATGAATGTATTGGGATGGGATAATGTGATGAAATGCGAGAAGCTATAAATCTTGCAGGCACAAAAATTATCTGGGGATAAGAATCTTCACGTCATCGCTCAAGGACTTGTAAACCTGCTATAACGTCTTGATTTTCAAATGATAAAACAGGGAAGCAAAAACCCAACAAAAGGATCGAAAAAATTTAAAGGGTTTAATTGAAAACAGTGGACGAGAATGTGAGGGAGCAACGGTAAAGCATGGTAAGAACTAAAGAAGCTAATCTTGGGTGTTAATCCGAGGGTAAAAGTGAGTGGTTTACTAATCTTGCTGAAAATAAAATATGAGGTACCAATTTGTTTCTCTCTTCGTGCTAACAATACTGGGTGAGTGAAAAATTTATTAGAGTAGGAGTGTTTAGATTGTTAGTTCGAATTGTCGATTTAAACTAAAAATATTGTAGCAGTTTAAATTTTATAAAAGAAAACGCTATTACAAAAGCGATTTGAGCTGGAATTTCTCTGATTGCAACACGTGAATCAAACATCATTTATGTTTTGATGATGGTGCAAAGGAGATGGATACACTTTAATAGACATGCCAATGCCAGGTGAGCAATAAAAACGATGACGTTTTTTAATTGAGTAAATTGTTTGAGCACGATGACGTAAATAAGATCAAAACGTCTAAGATCCTAGTGCATGGCGCATGATCAGACTATGTCGTTAATTATACCGACCGACCGTCTAAAAGATTGGTTTTGAGATTTATGGCAAAATTTGATAGATGAGCTGAGGCTAAATCGATATGATTTGATAGCTAAGATTAGCTAAGATTAGGACAAAATCGACATTTTTCCATTCTCAAGCCTATGAACAAGGGGTGAGGGGGAAAAAAAACCTTTTTCTTGATCATTGAAGTAAGAATTTATTTTCCAGATTTCTTAAGTTGTTTTCTAGAGCATCAAAGAGTTTCCTCATAGGATTCCTCGTTTCCCCCCTTTTAAACCTTCCATTATCCCTCACTGTGAATTAGGTTGTAAAATATTTTTGAAGCGTCGTTTGCAGCCTCTAGAATGTTCTGCAATTTTTGGGAATTGTGGTGGTATCTCTTACGATTGTAACCTCTCTCTCTTTTTGTTAATGTAATTTTTGGATGGCTTCAGTTTCCATCTATTTTTTTTATTTTGTCAGAAGATCAACAATATAGAAAAAGGAACAAAAAAGGTTTCGAATTTATTGGATATTGTGAATTTTGAGATTATGATTTTATATTATATCTATTTT
The DNA here is from genome assembly GCA_946598075.1 of Artocarpus hirsutus. Classification (NCBI taxonomy): domain Eukaryota; kingdom Viridiplantae; phylum Streptophyta; class Magnoliopsida; order Rosales; family Moraceae; genus Artocarpus; species Artocarpus hirsutus. Next base: position 25,261 of record CAMOHE010049144.1, read on the forward strand.
TGGCTTCAATATCCTATCCTATTGTTCCAGCATCATTTTGGGTCGGTGGTTACCGTTCTTATACCTGAATTTTATTAGTTGATCAGAGTTGTGATAGTTTATAAGATTAACATTATGAGGATAGCAGTAAAGTTTGAAACTTTCTTCCATGTGCGATTTGTGTTTATGTTATAACTCAACTAGTATGAATTCCGTGACGCACTAAGGTTGTGTGATTGAATTAGGACTTGCTAGTTGTTTGTAGTATATAACGATTTTGTGTATGCATACAGCTTATAAATCATTTAGGTTGGTGGTTACTGTTCTTATTCTGCATCTAAGTAGAAGTTTCTCTAGATGTACTTCAGTAAGCGTAGAATTGACTGTTGAGATATCTCTCTCTTGTTTCTGTCATTGGAACAGCGGTAAATTGGGCAACTCTTTTTCAAACCGTAGCTTACGTTCAGCTGTTTCATTTATATAAACAGCCAAACCGATAAGTTCAAGAGCATAGCTTAGACTTCCCGCTTGCTAAGTTGCCAAAGTTTCACTTCGCAGAAAAGATGAAATAATGTGGATTTAGTTCATCTAATGCATGATGGATCGATATTGAATTGGACCTTAATGTTGATAGAAGATAGGATTGAATTGATACTTTTTGCTTGTTCATTCTCCCCTAGTCATTATAGTTATTTTGCAGGGTTTTGTTAGTACCTGACAATTTTATTTTGGTTAACTCAATTCTGCGGCTAGATTATGGTTCATTTTGATTTTTTGGAGGGATTTAATATTGATATGTTACTCCGTTGTAATAGTACACTCTTGTATTCAGTTATGGAGGTGCTAATTTACTTGTAATTAAATTTCAGAATGGATTTGGAAAGCTTGGGTTTAAGGTTGGTCTAAGAAGCACACTAAGGGCTAGTTCACAGATTTTTGGAGCAGTGATATTTATGTAATGATCGGATAGTTTGAGCGGGAAACACTGGGTAGCAATTCAAATTTTGTGAAAGAAAAACTGGTTCAAATTTATTTATTTATTTTTTTTTTATTTGAACCGGTGAACCAAATATCATAACGTTCAAGCTAGCTTAATTAGCCTTAGAGTTTTTTTCTTTTTGCCTGAAGAGAATGTCTAAGAATCTGGTTTGGAGGTCTTAGGCTTTCTGTACGCGTGCTTTGCTTACTATAGTGCAAAAGGATAACAATTTTGTCAAGCGGAAATTGATGGTAAGACAAGGTTATTCTTTAGTTTAATGAAGTTTCCCAGAAATTGTGATTTTCTTATTATTTGTCTTTAGCTCAAACTTTAATTGATGAATGTTGCTGGTCTATTTTCTCATGAAAGGTATTGGAAAAGGATTTTATTTTTATGATGGACAATATTGGAAAAGGATTTTATTTTTAGGATGCACAATGTTCTTTCTTTTTAGCCAAATAACGTATATGAAAATCGGTTAACATGTTCTGTAATATGAACAATGACCAAAACTGAGAGGCCACTTCTTCTGTTACTTGATGAAAAAATTGGAATGAGATTAAAATGAAGAAAACCGAGGATCTAAAAAATCTTGCAGGCACGAAAAATACGTCAATCTGGTCACAAAGTGATTTTTAGAAGAAAAATGTGAAACACTAACTTTAATCCCAATTTTTGTTTTCAATTTCATATATGACCGCGTGTTATTTTATAATACAGACGACACCTACAAGTTTAAGAAAGTACACAAAGTCTACAGACATTTAGCTTTATACTCAAAATACTTCATGTATTTTGTCTAAATACTATTTACCTCTTTTTATTATTAAAATGACCAAAACATTTTTGTGTTTTCAAAATCATACTCAAAATAACCCTAAAGCAATTAATCTTTTAAAAATTCTAATTATCCTTCGGAATATGTAGTAAATTGAAAGGCTATTTTGTATACGTGTGTTTTTATTTCGGATGAGTTTTTTCATTTTCATTAAAGTTTTTAAAAGACTAAAATTATCCTTCCTTAATTTTAACTAAATACAATTTAAAATGTTATTAAACTAAAATATTATATAAAATTAATCTTAAAAAGTTATAAACTCTCAAAATAATTCAAGTATTTGCTTAATTAAAATATTTATTTGAACATTTGAAATTATATTTTCTTTAGTTTTTAAGTTAAATTATATTTAAAATAACATTTATTATATATTACAAAGAATGATATTAGAATTTTTAAAAATTAATTGCTTCAGAGGTATTTTGTGTATGATTTTAAAAACACAATGAGTATTTTAGACGATTTAATAATAAAAACGATAAAAGTGGTATTTAGACAAAACACAAGAGGTGTTTTAAGTATTTTAATAATAAGAGCGACAAAAGTAGTATTTAGACAAAATACATAGATATTTTCCTTAAATTAAAATTAATAAAAGTAAGACCTTTTATAACAAGATCTCTCTTTTACACCACGTTTTTTTATCTCAAGATTACATATAAACTTTTTTACCCAAAAAAGAGATGATACTAAATTGACGTAACTTATTTTTACTATTATTTGTATTTTAGTGATATTAATAAAAACTAATCCTATTTAACTTATAGGTTATAATTTTATTTGAATAAAAAATACATTACACATTAGGTGGTTGGATGAGTTTTATAAATAACAGTTTTTTTATAAATAAGAGTGTTATAACTACGAGAAAAAAGGGGTTTTTCTCAATAAAAAAGTCCAAAAAAAAAAAAAAGAGAGACCCTAGTTCACAACAGAATTCTCTATCCCTGGAAATTCCATTTTGTGCGTATTTTGAGAGAGGGCTTAGCTTTTGATCGCCGCGAGCATGGCCATGAAAGCGCCTCCAGTCGCAAGCTCAAGCATAGTTTCACTAGTACGCCCCTCTTCTTCTACTCGACTTCTGCCTCTTAAATCGTCCTTCCTCCGCTACGGTGGTATTTCCATAAGCCGCTTCTCTCTTTTCATTTCCGCTTCTCAATAGAAATTTTCTATTTTGGTGCTGTTTGGTTGCCGAGAAAATAGAGGAAAACAGTATAAAGCAAATATGCTTGTTCTCTTGCAGTGGAAGGGCTTAAATTCCCTAGCCTACGAATAGCTCATTCGGAAAGGTTAAGGCCTAATTGCCATGGCGGTGGTGCTCTTGGTTCTCATATGAATCTTTTCAGCCGATTTGCTAGAGTAATCAAGGTAATATATCAAAAGAAATCATTTTTGGAAAAAAAGAGATAAACTTTGGTATATTTCTCATACTGGTTTTAATGCAGTCATATGCAAATGCGATTCTGAGCTCGTTCGAAGACCCCGAGAAGATTCTGGACCAAGCTGTTGTTGACATGAACAATGACTTGATAAAGATGCGTCAAGCCACGGCACAAGTACAATCCCTCTCTCACTTTAATTTGGGTTTGTTTTCTTATGTTTTTTATTGGCTTTATAATCTGTCACACTTTCCCCAATATGTTCTTTGTTTGTCTGCATAAAATAAAATCACCCATTGTAAGTGCAAATATCCATTCTGTGACTTGTTTCTTCATACATGTTTCCAATTGTTGAAGGTTTTGGCATCCCAAAAGCAGTTGGAGAACAGATATAAATCCGCACAGCAAGCTTCTGAGGATTGGTAAATTCTTCACAAAAGCTTTGTTGTTGCATAAGTATTTGTGTTTGTACTTGTTATCCTTAATCTGTTTTGGATGATAGGTACAGAAGGGCACAACTGGCTCTTGGAAAGGGTGATGAGGATCTTGCACGTGAAGCACTTAGAAGACGGAAATCTTTTGCTGTATGTAATATATATATATATATATATATATAGAAGGTAGTAATATGGTACATAGGAATAATATTTTTGGATGTGGCTTTTGAAGTTCTTGTTCTCGCATGCCCTATACACTACACAGGACAATGCAAATGCTCTGAGGGTTCAGCTTGATCAGCAGAAAGGTGTTGTGGATAATCTCGTCTCCAATTCACGGGTAGTTTGTTTTCTAATGTTCTCCTGATGGGATAGTTTTTGCCATTTTGCCGTAATTTGCGCTTAAAAATGACTTTGCTGAATCAAAACCTCAGAAACAGAAAAACTGTTTATGATTGCAAGTCTGTTAAAAGCTGGTATAAGTTCTTTGAGTTCTTCTCTGGGGAAGAAAAACTCTGAGGCTTCTGGTTAGATTTTCGCCACTTTCTATCTGTGAAAACTTGAGTGCCTGAATTTAAAGTCGTAGAGTTGTTTCTTGTAGTTAAGCTGAAATTTATTTATGTTTTAAACAGCTTTTAGAGAGCAAGATACAGGAGGCAAGAGCAAAGAAAGATGTCCTCAAGGCACGGGCGCAGTCTGCAAAGTTTGTCTCGAGCTCTATCTTCTTTTAATTTCTTCGTCTACCCTGTAGTATAGGCCAGCGGTTCAATGTTGTGCTAAATCAGTGGATTCTCTTTAGGACTTCAAACAAAGTGAGCGAATTGTTGGGAAATGTTGACACAAGTAGCGCTCTTGACGCTTTTAACAAGATGGAGGAAAAAGGTTGGTTCTCTTTCCTTTCTCTTTTTCCTCGAGGAAAATGGTTTGGTTTGGTAGTTAATTTAGTTTAGTGGAATCAAAATCTTTGATTCCTTTCCTTCACTTAGGATATGTCTAAAGATCATATTCATAGCAGTTGAAGCTGAAGAATTACTTTGTTCTTGTCCGTGCAGTTTTGGCCATGGAGTCTCAGGCTGAGGCTCTTAATGAGTTAACACATGACGGTCTTGAGGGAAAGGTAAAATCTTTTATTTCTTTCGTGGGGATGTGTGAGAAGTTTGTATCCCTTGTCTTCTCCGGAATGATAGTGCTTAAAGATCAGTCATTTCTCTGGCATGTTGTCGTTGACCTTATCAATTCTAAAATTTACAGAATTGACAAAAAAACCTCTTCATTATGCTGCCTTATGGTCTTAGGAAGTGATTTTGCTTGAAGTACGTCAACACAAAATTGAAGCCATGAAAAATATATAAACTTGGGACTTGTTCTAATTATCCAAATTTTAAAGTCTTGGACTTGCATGCGGTACTTTTTTTTTTCCCTATAGCAGTTGGTGTTCTTAATTAGATTTTCCTTTTCACCTTTGACAGTTCCGATTACTAGAGGGCTCTTCTGTTGATGATGATCTTGAAGACTTGAAGAAAGACCTATCTAGGAGCTCAAAGGTAACATATAGATTGCTTGAGGCGCTTACATTATGCTCATTATTCTCAGAATTTATCATGTTAATCCTGGATTTAAATGACCAAAATTGGAGCCAAAGGAAAATGGGCGAGTTGTTTTGTGGTTTGATCGCATCCGCTTGTCACAATCACAAAAACGATTGACTGCAAATAAACTTTAGCCAAGTAACTTGATTATAGCCCATTTTATATCATCTAGGAGACACAATCTTTAACTGTGCATTATCCATTATTTATTTCCTGCTTCTGTTTGATGCTAATTAGAGAGGAGAGCTTCCACCTGGGAAAACTGCTGCCACCACAAACACACTGTTTCCTTTTCGCGAGTCCGAGATCGAGAAGGAGCTCAATGAACTGAGGAGAAAAGCCAAGGATTTCTAGAATTTAGATGCTTGTCTTCCGGAAAGTTTTGATTGATACGTTGTTATATAATTTATAGAAGGGTCTTGCTCTAAATTTTGCTTGTATTGTTCTTGTTGGAAAATTGATTAAGAGAGGCATTACTAATATACGTAGCATGAAGGAAGACTGCTTTTCTCGTGATTTTTGTACATAATTAGCAACAACAAACTATGCAATTTGCATCATTCGCCATAGGTGGGAGTTTTGCTTTGTTTTATTTATTTATTTATTTTCTTTTTAGTCTTTGTTAGAGCTCTGATAAACTGGAAAGAAACTGCAATTACAATAATAACCCTACAAAGTTGTTAAAAATTGAAATAAAATAAAATAAAATACTGAAAACAACAACAAATGTTTGATCAGAGTTACTTTGATCGTCAGCATTGAACCAACCCCGAAGTCCCCAACTCTCGAATTTTATTGTCGATTTCTGCATTTATAGCGCTAGCTGGATCTTTTCTTCTGATCAATCCGCTAAGATGGAGATCAAACATGAGTGATGGGACTTAATTTGATCTGGTGCTAATTACCTTCCACATACTTATATAAGATTAATTGAATTTGAGCTAAAGTACACGTTAAAAATGTGTGAAATTAACTGACCGATCAGAAGAAAACACTTAAGTTATCTCACGAACAAGTGGGCTACAGCAAATATATTATGTATTCGTTTGATAATAGTGTTTTCAAAAGGAAAAATTACATACCATGCTATACCTTAAAAAATGTATTTATTTGTCCCACTTTAAAAAATTTATGTTAAATTCTACTAATATTAAATGTTTAAGTTATGTCACATTTAAACAAAGTAAGTTGCAAAAAATAACATGTATGAAAATTATTCTTTTTAAAATGGTTTTATTTTAGGTAAAAGATCTGAAAATAAAAATACTTTGAGAAATGTGTTGGAACTGTTTTTGACTGAAAATGGTCTTTATGGTTTGTTTGGTTTTCTCAGTGCCTTTTCAAAGTTCTTGAACAGAGTGAATTTGTGTTTAAGTGTACATGGTGTGGATTTTAAATCATGTATAGGATTTTTTTTTTTTATAGTTATTGTCACAAATAATCGCAAAAATTAAAACCTAGGGCTTAAATTCCCTCGCTTGCGAATAATTCATTCTGATTGGTTAAGGCCTAACTGCCATGGCGGTGGTGCTCTTGGTTCTCATATGAATCTTTTCAGCCTATTTGCTAGAGTAATCAAGGTAATGCATCAAAAGAAATTATTTTTTGGAAAAAAAGAAATAAACTTTGCTAGATTTCTGATACTGCTTTTCATACAGTCATGCAAATGCGATTCTTAGCTCGTTCGAAGAACCCCGAGAAGACTCTGGACCAACCTGTTATTGACATGAACTGTGACTTAATAAAGATGCGTCAGGCCATCTCTCACTTTAATTTGAGTTTGTTATTTAATTGTTTTTCTTGTCTCTATTGTCCGTCTCACTTTCCTTCCAACATGTTATTTGATTGTCTTCATAAAATAACCCATTTTAAGTGCTAAATGTGTTCTCTGATGCTTGTTTTTTCTTGCGTATTTCACTTTTTGAAGGTTTTGGCATCTGGCAGTTGGAGAATGGATCTAAATCTGCACAGCAAGCTTCTGAAGATTGGTAAGATTCTTCATAGAAGCTTTGTTATTGTTGCATAAGTAGTTGTAGTTTGTTTTAGATGGTTCAAAACCTTAGAAACATAAAAACTGTTTGTGATTATTAGATTTCAACAGTTTGTTAAGTTCTCTGAGGAAGAAAAACTTCTGAGGTTTGCAGTTAGGTTTTTTTCCACTTCCTATTTGCGAAAAGTTGAGTGCTTGGATTTAAAGTCGTAGAGATGTTTCTTGTGATCAAGTTCTAAAATTCATTCTTGTTTTCAACAGCTTAGAGAGCAAGATACAGGAGACATGAGCAAAGAAAGATGTCACCAACCACCAAGGGTTGTGGTGTAGTGGTTAAGGGGCATCAGCCAAGGCTTCCCTATGCTCCCAGCCCAGGTTCGATTCATGCTCGATTCACTTGTGCTTTGGTTACCACTGTTATATTAGGAGCTGAGATTGTGTTGGACCTTATGTTGTGAACACCAAAGACTTTTGAGGTCTCGTATGTGAAAACTTATAGACCCTTTCCACTCCTTGGTGGTCCCCAGGACTACCATGAGATTGTCGATAGGGTGGGGACATAAGGTGCACCACCTGATCCTTTTATTATTCAGCAAAAAAAAAAAAAAAAAAAGATGTCAACAAGGCACAGGGGCAGTCAAAAAAGTTGGTCTTGAGCTCTGTCTTCTTTTAATTTCCTTTTCTACCACATAGTATAGGCTAATGGTTCAATTTTGTACTAAATTAGTAGATTCCTTTTAGGATTTTAACCAAAGTGAGCACGTTGTTGGGAAATGTTGACCCAAGCAGCGCTCTTTACACTTTAAAAAGATAGAGGAAAAAGGTTAATTTTCTTTCCTTTTCTTTTTGCGTTTGTTTTGGTGGTTAACTTAGTTTAGCAGAACTGAAAATCTTTGACTTATTTTCTTCACTTAGCATGTCTAAAGACCATACTTGTAGAAGTCGAAGCTTAAGAATTACTTTGTTCTCGTTCCGTGCAGTTTTGGTCATGGAGTCTCAGGCCGAGGCTTTTAACGAATTAACAAAAGGACAATCTCGTCTACGCCAGAGGGCTCTTCCGTTGGTGATGATCTTGAAGACTTGAAGAAAGACTTCTCGGAGCTCAAAGGTAACATGTTGATCGCTAGAGAACTTACATTATGCTCATTATCATCAGAATTGATTATTTCGATCCTGAGTCTGTATGACCAAATTTGGAAATGAAGGAAAATGGGTGAGCTGTTTTGTGGTTTAATCCCATCCATTTGTCACAATTCACGAAAACGATTTTGACTGCAAACAAACTTTAGCTTAGAAGGCTTAATCATATCCCATTTTGCATTATGTAGGAGACACAATCTTTAAGTGCCGATTATCCACACGAATTTAGTAAATTCAAATTATTTATTTCCTTCTTCTGTTTGATGCTAGTTAGGAAGGAGAGCTTCCACCTGGGAGCGGCGTTACCGCAAAGTGTTTCCTTTCTGTGAGTCAGAGACCGCAGAAAAGCTAATGATTTATAGAATTCAGATGATTGTCTTCCGTAAAAATGTTAGTTGATGCGTTATGGTGGAATTTACGCAATGATTTTGCTACATTTTTCTTGTTGGAAAGAACAGCCGTGTACAACACATACGTGGTAATAATATGAACGCAGAGCACGGTTGCGTTTCTCATTATTTTCGGACATTCTTAGCAAGAATAGTCTGCAATTTTCATTATTCGCTACAGATAGGAGTCATGCCTTGCTTTATTTCTTTTTTTCAATCCACTTCTGTCGTAGTTCTGGTAAATTGGAAAATACGCCTTGTCACGACAAAGTTTTTCTTTTTTTTTTTGGCTAGAATTTTGGAGGACTTTGAATTTTTTTTTTAATCTACATGAATCGGTTCTCAAATTGAACGAGGATACTTGTAATGCAAGATTTCCTTGCACGCAAAAGAAAGGGAAAACAAAGGTTGATGGTGTTACATGTAACTGAACTTTTTGAGTGATTGTGTTTTTTTTTTTTTTTAAATCCCATTCCGACTTATAAATAAAAATCTCCTCAAATTAATTTTTAGTTGCAATGTGGTCCAATTCTTAACCTTGTTTAATATAAAGTGCAATTACAGAATTAACCCTATAAAAATAACATACTAAAATACCAAAAACAATTGTACGATCCCTAAAATTCCCAAGCAACATGCAGTTACCAACGCCACCCAGCACCCCACCCGACAAGACACCCCATAGCACCACATCGTCTGCATTGAGAGCACCTGCGCCAATGCCTCCCAGGCCACCAAGCCCACCCCCTCCCCGACCCTTTCCCAGCTCCACGCACAACCCAAACCAAAACCACCCCTTGCAACACCACCACCAGACCAAACTTGAAGTGGTACCCCCGAACCCCAGCGTGATGCATGAGTCCCACCCACCGATGACACAGGAGGGTATGCCTCCCCTCCCCCCTCTGTCAGCCCCTTCCCTCCATCCAATGACCGGGGTAATATGGTGCATATTTTGGGTAGCTCCGTTGAACTACCACACTTAAACCAACGAGCTACTTTTAGCTTTCTTTGGTAAGTGGGAAAGAAAATAGGAAGAAAGGCATGTACCATAAGTGAAGAAAATGGCGGGGAAAAAAGGACCTCTTTCTCAATGTGTTTGGCATGAATTTCCCCCTCTAATCCCTTCACATTGTGTGAGATTAAAGCAAATTTCTTTCAAGGAATTGAAACCCCCCCACCCTCACAATCCATTCCCTCCTCACACTTCTACCAAGCAATCATGAGTCCAAAATCCTTCCATCAATCCCCTTATCCTTCTCCCTCCTCTCACTTTTCCCCCTTACCAAACGAGCTCTTCGCGTCATTCATTTTTCAACATGCGCTTGCATTAAAAATAATAATAATAATTAAAAGACATCATATAAACACAAGTTGCCATAAGTTCAAACCTCGGACAACTCCCACTGAACGTTTCAAGCATTTCAGGAGTTAAGAGAATCGGAAAGGCTTTTTCCTCCTAAACTCCGGTTTAAAAACCATAAAATGTAGGATACAAGTGCGCAAAAAAATGATTTTTGTCAAGAATTTCGCCCCAAGCTCCAAATTTGGAATTGTTTCCTCTTTTCTTGAGTAAAGCATGATGGCCTTAACAAATACCAAGGATTCTTCTTGAACCTCAACACCCTCTCCCACACCATTCCATGTGGATTTTAATATCAACTTAAAAAAACAGCTTTCTTCCTTTCAAAACAGAAGAGTAGAAAAGGAAACTCAAGTCTCAATCTCATAATTATGCCAAATTCCAGCAGGTGCAGCAACAAAAAACAATACATTGCAGCCATAAGTAGGGATGCGAATTGTAATAAGTTAAAAAAAGAGTAAAACATACCTCTCAAACATAACTCTTAAAGCGAAGGTGAGAAAGCAGAGCATTCCTTACGTTCACAAAAGAAGAAGCTCAACTCCAGAAACAAAAACTTATAGGAAGAAACACATTTACCTTTTACTACATGACTTTCAAGACTAACCTAGATAAGATCATTAATGTCACTTCAACGGGATCTGCAGAAGGATACCCTAGTACCGATCATAACGCCTAATGGAAGAGAATATTAATTTCAGATTATGATCTTTAAGAAAGTTCTACAAATAGTGATAAACTTATATGAAATAGCTGAGCAAGTACCTGTGGCGATCATAATCCCGGGTACGCTCCCCTGACCTCGAGCGGGACCTGCGTCGGCTTCTTGAATCGTAACTCCGGGAACGATCCAAATCTCTATCACACTCGCGATCATAACGATCCCGGTTATAATACCTATCACCGTCCCTGCTCCTGCGACCATTATCCCTATCCCTCCGATCACGGCTATCACCTCTTTCCCCGTCCCTACTAGATTCTCTGTCACGGTCCCTACTTGGCTCTTTTGATCTTCATGACATTTATTATTATTTTTTTTTACAAAAAAAAAAAAAAGGTTAGGAAGAAGTACTAGGCAAAGAACATCATGAATATTTATTTACTTTGAAATCACACACACACACAGAGATGGAGATATTTACCTTCTATCATCATCATGTCGATCAACTTTGCGAGACTTGTTTCTTTCTTCCTGACACATTAATTTCAAGAAAGTACCATTTAAATACCTCCATGGATTCAGCAATTTCTAATATAACATGACTAATGGAGGCATAAAACTTCATACGTAATGGTGCAGGGGTCCTTCAAAGTGCACACCATTGAAACTTCATACTAGACCTTTAAAATGTCTTTAAAGATGAACTCAAGGATTCAACAAAAAAGGTTGTCATGGAATAAACAAAAATTCGTCTCCAAGCATTTTCTCCAAATGTGAAAACAAATACACTACTGCCAAATAACGTGAATTACACATACACATGGACCCCAGACAATGAGAAAAGGGGCAGGAGGGTTAAGCGGGAGAAGGGCACATAAAAAACAGAATAACCATTAACAATGGTGAAGAATATAGCACAATTGTACCCATCACCAGCGCCTTGAACAAGTGGTTTTCTCCCCCACTACCACAGTGGTCCGCAATTCAACCCATGAAGTGACATAGGTGGAAGGCAGCAGGACCAAATTTCACAGTCTAGAAAGTAGAAGCTCATATCTTACAAGTATAAATCACATAAGATGAATATCCAAGTGCAGCACTGATGAGCTGTCTTCACAGGAAACGTCCCCACTCAAAGAGTCCAAAAACCAAAAAATAGTTACACATATATGTCAGAAAAATTTCATGGCTCTTCTCCAAGATAAGAAAAACTCACAGATCAAATACTACGAGAATCTCTAAACATTTGAAACATTATACCGGCACCTGAACCAACATATTCACAACAACAACTTGAGGAGAATGTCAAAGACATAGTGGGTAAAACACAAAAATATATTATGATGGAATTTTTCTTTACTTTTTAAAGTTTCTTTAATCAAATTTAGCTTAAAACAATCTTCCAATACATGTTTTTAATTTTCCTCTTGATAAAATAATTAGCATTAGTTTTTTTCTTCGTCTAAAAGCAGCATTTAATTTCTATTTCCCCGCTACTACCAATGACAAGAGAAAACCAGTAACTAACCCATCTGAAAACAAAGCAATAAAAAGAAAATGAATTGTCTTACCTGAAGCTCTGTTAATTTCTCACGGATTTGCATATAGCCCAAGTGAAGCTTCCCTCCAAAATGATCAGCTAAGCGTCGGTCGCTGAAAATAACAAGAAGATTTTAAGATGCTTCGCTTGTTTAGAGTACAAAAAGGTTTCACTAAATCTATTTATGGATTAGTGCAGATGTCAAATAATATCCAGCCAACAATAGCATGATCTGCAAACATGAAATGGAAAAAGACGCACATTCTTTAGCTGCAAAAGTTATCCACGTAAAACTGGGCACAAGAGCCTGCTGGTACAAGGAGGTATAATTGCTTGGTCAAAAGCTGAAGCACTGGAAACCCAAGATACTATTTCTATGTCTCCCTTAAGAAAGCTAACAAATAGCATGCCAATTAGGTCTACTTGATGTAAACTTTTACCTGTCATAAACGCTTAAAAATGCTCCGCATATGTCACAAACTCGCAGCTTTTGATCCGTCTGAAATAACACCAAAAGAAAAAAGGAAAAAGAATCGCTCAGCAGTCATAAATAACTAAATTTTCTAGATTTACTTACATCACAGACTCGATACAATCACAAAGTCTGCGCATATAATCACACACGCATCAACTTCACATAAAATAAGCAAAATAAGGTGTAGACTGACCAGCATATTAATGAGCCAAATTTTAACTATAATTTTTGACATTGAGTTCCAGTGAATAATTTCATCAGAATAAGAGAGTAGTTAATTTTTTTTTTCTTTACCCAGTTCTTTCATATAATTTTATCTTTTACTAACACTACAAATGAATAAGAAACATACAAATAAATACATAAAGAGTGCAGGGATATTTGGCTCACAATGCGGACATCAGCAGCAGTGTATTTAGTGGAATCAAGAGCAGGCTCCTGTCTGGCAGGCAGCTGAAAAGAGCGAAAAGCAAAACTATTAATTAAAAAAAAAAAAGTTGAAACAACATAAAATGATGATGATTAATAATAACAACTACAACAAAAACACACGTGTGTCACAAAAAAAAATTACTTCATCGTAAGGCAGAAAGAATTACTCCAAAAAAAAAAAAGAAAAAGAAAAAGAAAAAGAAAAAAGAAAGAGAAACACCTTCTTCAATGCTTCAGCCTCTTCCAATGCTTTCTGCGCCTCATCGACCATCCCTTGCTCACCTAAAGCAGGTGGAAGTTTTGAAATAAGCAAATTCCAAAATGATCAGAAAACTTAAACAGTATAGAAAAAGGCATCCTATAGGGTATAACATAAAGTATTGCTTAGTCAAGTGTCCATAATATTTTTACCAAAAATCTAAGCAGAAATAAAGTAACTGCCTTCGAATCAAATTAGCTAAATCACGTTCCATGGATATGGAATTTTATCAACTTTAAAGCCCATAGAGGAAATAATGAGAGAAAAAAATGTACTAGAAAAAACCACCATGAACACAAGTCCATGAAACTGTGCTAAACAACTTAATTTTAAGGCTATGAAAACTACAGAGAGATAGAAAGAGCCCAGATATTGCTGAAAGTTTAGCAATCAATTGACTTACCTAGATCTTCTGCCTTCTTTAGCTTTTCATTTATCATTTCCTGCGTGCGAGGATCAGGAGCAACAACAGGCAAAGGGGCCAAAGGTGGAGGATTTGGCAGGGGTTGAGGTAAAGAAGCTCTATCTTTGTTGAAGGCATCCAAAAGAAGCATGGACTGTGAACAAACATGTACAAAAAATGCTATGGTTAGAGAACTATATTGAGGAAAAACAACAATACAAGGAAATAAATAAAATACCAAAAATGCTCTAACTGGTACCTGCTTGTCTGCTCTTTGCGTTCTGAGTTCTTCTACCACCTCAAGAGCTCGAATCTTAAGATCTGTCTTGCCTTCAAGATCTACATAGTAGCATCAACTTTATGAACAAGCAGGAAGCAACCATAAAACATACATTACTGTAGATTTACATTTGGCACCCCAGCACAGGGGCTCACCCAAGGCAACCAGTGAGTGGGGCCTCAAACCAGAGCACCAAGCGCCATGGGGCCTCCCCCCAGGTGCCCAGTGCCATAATTCAAATCCTTGGAATATCAGCAACACATGAATGCATACTAGAGTATCCATTAGATGTCAATACTTCTTTTTACTTTCTAAAAAAAACCTTATATCTTCAGGGAAAATAAGTCTACACTACTTCACCAGTAGAAGAAACTGGAAAGAAAAAATAAAAATAAAAAAGGCGGAACAACTCAAGTATAATACATATAGCAATTGAGATATAGATTACCACGTTGCTAAAAAAAGGCGGGACAACTCGAGTATAACATATATATACTAATTGAGATATAGCTTACCACATTGATCAGCTTCTTTCAATTTCTCTTTGATCTGCTTGGATAACTCTAGAATCTCAGGTGTCTGCGATTTGAACATATCCTTAAGAGTTAGTCATCAACATTAATTTGCCTGTGAATTTTATGCTGGTATGAAAAGAGGGATACGGCCATCACCAGAGTAACCTCAGATACAGAAATTGCAATGGCAGCCTTTGCATCCTCATCCTCAAGGCGCTTAAGAGCTCTAGCAATTTTCCTATCACACTCAACAATGAGCCTGTCTATTACATCCTCCAGATCTCTGTCATAGTTATTGACCCCTTTCGCTCTGGCTTCTTCGTATCTTGGAAGAGTTAAGTACAATTGCTGAAGAAAATAAACTAAAAATTTACAGTAAAAACTAATACCAACTTCTTTTATTTCAATTAAAAACAACCGTAAAAGGGTTTACCGGGGCTGACAACCTCACTTAGAAGCAAACATAAAACCAGTACGTAAAAAGCGTTATTTACCACTGCCTTCAGAGCAAAATAAGTTTCCATGTCAAGCCCCCCTGCCCCAGTTTGATTACGTCGCAAACTGAATTGATAAATGAATGAAAAGGACAGCATAAAAAGCTTTCTAAGAGTAAAAAGGATACTCTTTCCTCAGCTGCAAAGAGTGTACCTTTGGGCACGGTCCCATATCCATTTTCTAAAACAAAAACAAATGATACAATATTAAATACAGAAAAAGGTAATAACTTTGAATGGAAAGAATAGCACAGTTAAAAAGGACAAGTCAATAATACAAGCACAATAGATAATGTTCAGAATTAAGATTATCATTCTTCAAAAAAAAAAAAAAAAAAGCTGAACATAATTACAAAACAGAAGCTACTAAAACGAAATCCGAATCAACAAAACCTAAAAGTTCAAACTTCACTCTCAGTAACAATTCTCCGACAATCGGTACTTCCAGCCCAATTTCATATTTTGGAATTTAACATATACTAGAGTACGATCTTCCTCTTTCTTCCACATTCCTGAAATCCAAACAATATTCTCCCCAATCTTACCACAAAAACAAACTGAAAAATAAAAATCATCAACAGCTAGAAGAGAAACGAATCATATTGAGTTTGGAATCTGATTTCAAACCATACCGTTAACTGGAAGAGCTCGTGAGGACAAAGTCCAACTAAGTAGAGACGGCAGACATCCCGATCGTAGTACTTGCGGCTCACCTCCCGAACGTCGCCGTTTCGGTTCGCCCCCATCAGCTGGTCCAGCTGCTTCCTGAAAGCGTCCATGGATTCGCCTTCTCTCCCTTCTAGAACTTTCTCTCTCTTAAAAACTCTCTCTTCCTCTTCCCTCTGCCTCGTTCTACGCTCGACGGGACAACAAATGATAATATGATTTTCCCGATTAGGGCTTGACTCTCGAAGATTTGGGGAAACTAGACTTTTTGCAAAAATATTTTCCCGTTTGTTGAATTTATAAGAAAAGACAAACGTGGATGTGTTAACCTCACTTTTGGCTCATTAAAGGAGAGCAATTTTCTCCCTTTAATCCTTAAAACTTTTAACCGACACTAATAGCTTAGAGCTTTTTAAATATTACTTTAATGGTATCTTTATAGCAAAAACTTTAAATGCCTGACATATTTTATCACTTGAGAAAGAGGTACTTTTAAAAAGGCCTAAGTGGGAAAATTTTTTTGGTCAGTGGTCTTTTTTTTTTTAGACATTACAAAATTAGCTTTTTAGATATTAAAACATTTTTAGTTTTTTTTTTTGAGACCATATTTGGATTCTTTTTTTTGATACAGTCATTTTTTTCTTTTTTGTGAAAAACACTGGAACAGTTTTAGTGCTCAGAAAAAACCTATTTTTTAATTTAAAAAATGAGAGGCCATTTATCAAATTTGGTTTTTTTTTTGGCCTGTTTGCCGAATTCTTCCCTTGAGACACCCTCAATTTATTAATAAGAGGTAATATAGTAAAATTATTTTTAGATGGTTTAATTTAGACAGATGTTTAAATCTAAGCACATGCGCTTCATCTGATAAAATTCGTTAATGTTTGTTGGTGCTTTTGCAAACAAAAAATACTACTAGCACAATATTTGAAAAGCTCAAAGGTTAATTAGTGTATTAATTAAAGGCACGGGGCAGTCAAAAGTAAAATTAATTTATATTTCCTATAGGCCAAAAGTGAAACCATCAAGAAATTTTTATAAGTACAACCTTTTAAAATGTACTTTTTATAAATATAACTTATATTTATTTATGATATAACAAGTATTATGAATAAACACATGACATACTTTTTAGCTGTAGCATAAATAAACACATTTAAATTTGGCATAGTCCTATTCAAAATTGGACCTAGCAAATTAACAACAAGAAGCCCAAGCCCAAATTGTACTACCGATCCAAGCTCCAAGCCCATGGTCAACCTCGTCCTCATAAGCGGTAGTCTCGCTCCCTCCGAACTTATCGAACGGAAAAGCATGGGAGCAATGGGCGTGTCTGTCTTCCACTGGTCAGTCTTCATCGTCTTTCTTGCTCTTTTTGCTGTTTCTTCTTTAGCTTTCCAATCCGACGAGCTTCTCGTCGACGACGATGAGTTCGGCCTCGAAGGAGGGGTGCGGAGTAAGTCCCCTGACGTCGCCCACACGCGATCCCCACCCTCAACCTCGACCCGGAAGAGATTTTCGGATCCGGATTCGGATTCCAAGATCCAGTTCCAGCTCGAACACGCCTTTGGAGACTCCGATTTCTCTCCCGCCGGAACCTTCACAGCTCGCTTGAAGACCTCAAATCACGGTGGACAGGTTAATTTTCCCTTTTTCTCTGTTTTATTTATTTATTATTATTATTATATCGTTTTTTGCTGAGAAATTCAATGGGAAAAAGAAATTAATGTCTAAGAGGGCTGAATTCTGTTTATTATATTGAAATTCGGTATTTTGTTTAACAATTTTGTGTGAGTTGAAAATTTTTATTGCTATGTTTATTATCAATTTGAAAAACGAGATTTTTAGTTTTCAATGTGTAATTCAAGTTGCCAGAGAAAAAATAATCAACTTTTCTGGTTGCTGAGAGGTTTGGTAGAAAAATAAAGGAATATGCTTTATTTTAGTTGATCCATTTACTGGTGTGTAATAGAAACAAGCGTGGAATGAATAGCATATTCTTCAGCCTTTATTTATTTATTTATTTATTATTATTATTATTATTTACAATTGGCACATTGTCTGGCCATGTTTTTCTTTTATTTACTTGGGGAAATCATGGAATACCAATTGAATGAAGTGCAATTTTACTTGTAGCAGACGCTGACGAAGCTGCGATTTTCAAGGAATGCATTTACGGCAGAAGAGAAGGACAAGTTTTCCGTAATCTACCTTTCCCATTCACTCGGTTTTTGTTTTCTTGGAATTTTGTAAGTGCTAAATAGGATTCTAATCATATTTGTACTTCCTTTTTCAGACGCTACTTAAAGGAGACGACTTTTATAGGATAAGATTGCCATGTAATGTTTTGAACTCTCCCGAGAAGGATTTCGTTATTTCATCGGTGAAAGCGGTAAGGGGCCTTTGTATCATAACTCAAATAAGGATTTCTTTTGTGTACAAATCGCATACTTATGTAACTCTGGTCTGCAACTTCTGGGCCACTTTTTTTAAGCGAGCATTCTAGAAATATAACAGTAATTGCTTATTTCCTAACACTAATGACAAGATCAATTTAAATCCAGAGATGTCTTCCACGGGATGGTCTGGATGAGCATATTGTTATTCACACGGTTAGTATTAATGTTGCCAATCTTTGTTCTTTTTTTATTGATGATGATACAGCTAAATTGAATAAATTCCTTTTTGTTTATTTCACCAGATATGCTTTTATGCATAATGCGATTAATTGTTTGACCTTACATTACAATATTGTTTGTTATTCTTTAGGTTCTAAAACAAAATTGTATAACTGTATGATCTGTATGCATCTGAAATTGTGACTGTATGATCTGTATGCATCTGTAATTGGAACTGTTTTGTATAACGTAAGCAATTTAATGATATTGCTAATGTTTTCAGATCCGTTTGGCTTTATATGAAATCATGCATTTCCTTTCCTACTGTATTTTTCTTGCAGGATGGTGTTAATATCTTGGCTGTTAATTATGGTGCCCCTGGGGCATGTCCATATCCTCGTCAATTGAAACTTGTAAGAATTGATTAGCCTTTTTGCTCTCGTTTATGACAATAGACTCTAGGAAGATAGGTGAATATATTATACAAGGCCCCATTCTTCTGGAGAAGAGGGTTTATCCGCCTTCTTATATTCATATCTAACATAAATGAATAAATTATTTGCCTCAATGTTTTTTCTTCTGACTTTCAGCCTTCCAAGTGGTCTTTCAATTCTTACACAATTTTAAAGAACAGCGAGCAAGCACCCAGGTAGATTGTCCTTGCATTGTTGTTCCTACATTATGGTGACGGTATAATGTTGAATTCATTCTAGGCGTGGCATAAATACTTAAAAAATAGTCCCCTCAATGATTAGTTGAAGAAACTAGTTCATAATTGACAATGAAATCCCTCATCAAGCAATCAAGTGTTTATGTCACCATCACTGGTAGCTAACATCCACATGGTTCAATATGTACCTCCAGGGCTCCAATATTTACCGAGGACATTCTTGGTGATGGTGAGGGTGGAGAGGGTGAAGCTGTAAGGCCACCCGAAAAGTCTTTCTGGGCTAAATACGTGAGTTTTCAAAGAATTGACCATTTCAATCTTTAATACGCAAGGTCGTGAAGTTTAATTCTGTATGTTGCCTTTGTTTCAGTGGATGTACCTGATTCCCCTCGGACTCATTGTCATGAATGCCATAACTCAAGCAATGAATTTGCCAGAGGAACAGGCAGCTGGCCAGGGCCAAGCTCAGCAGGCCACTGCAGTCCAGCGTGGGGGTCCGCAGTCTGCTGTGCGGAGAAGATAGCGAGTTTGATTGTCTGATATCCATCCAGGGCTATTTGACCGTAAGTGACGGTGATGGAGGTTTCTAGGTTTGAGTTTTGGTTGTATCATTAACCATTAGAAAACCATCATGAATTTTTGTATAAAGTTTCAGGGCTTAAATCAATTAGGGTTTTATACGCCAATAATTAGGCCCAGTTCTTGAACATTTTCTTACCAACATTTTTAACATTATTTATGAGATGCAAATTGAATACTTTGGTTAAATAGTCCACTGGTTTTGCTACTGCTAAAACACATCTTACTCAAGGGTCAAAACCACAAGCCTTTTTCTTTCCCATATTACCACTCAAGATTTCCTCTGGGAGGAGAATTAATTAGTTTATTTCATATAATCAAGCAGTGCCTGAAAAACAACACGTTCATAACAGACATTTGTAAACAAAAAGTGATAGTGGCGAAGATAGAGTAAACATTGCCACGGGTTATACAAGGACGGTAAAACTGATAACTACGTGAATTTCTTGTCAAATAAACGACGTGGAAAAGTGATTCAGCAAACTCCAACTCAATCAAAGCTCGTCCTGCAAATTAGATTAGTAAAACCATGATATAAGTCTTTGGAAATAAATTTGTAGCTTTGTTTTGAAAACAAGAGACATGAATTGATCCTTACATGGTAATCATCCCAGTCACGCCTGTAACGCTGCATTAACAGAACATTCAAATTAGAACTCTACCATTGTTAACTACTATTGAAACAACTACATGATAACCATGGTACAAACCACACGGATTTTTTTTCCCTCTGAAAAAGATACAACATGAATTTAAAAGCTTGATGTTGCAAAAACCTTTGTGTATCTATCTTTGTATCTGCCTCTATAACCTCGGTCATGATCCCTCTCCCGCCTTCTTTTTTCACCTTCTTCTCTTGCTCTCCGGGCTTCCTGCATGGAGAAATGCTCACCCAGCAATGACACAAGTTCGTCTAATATTGTAAAACTCAAAATAGGTTCAATCAGCAGTAAAAGAAAGGTGACGAACCTCTTCCTCTTGTGCTTTTCTGGCTTTTTCAGCTTCCTCGAATGCCTCCTTTTCAGCCTGAAAAAATTATGCAGATAAGAAAGCAAGTATTGGATTGAATATACTTGCGAAGGAAGGCATTTGTTGTCCACTAACGACATTCGTTAAATGCTTACCTCCCTGTTGGCAAATACTTCCTCAACTACTTGTTTTGCATACTCCGGATCATCACAGATTAAAATGTTGTCAAAAACTGAACCAGCCTTCACCTGAATCCAAAGGTCAAAACTCCATGAACATAACAACTTGAAAGCTACTAATTCACACAAGTGTCTTATTTTCTCTTACCTGCCAAACTTCTATGCCCACATATTTAATTGGCTTAAGCACGTACAGATCAGGGTCATCTTCGAATTCTGCATATCGGAGAGGAAAACTTTGAAAACATTTCTGTGAAAGAAACGTTCAGTCTGTGATACGAAATTTGGTTATACATACCTGCGTTATCAATCCATGGAGCCTTCCATTTCCCTTTGTAGTTGGGGTTCTTGATTCTCTGTCATGTCAGAACAAGTTAAACATATCAAACAATGCACGTGAAAATAACGAGGGAGAAAAGCTCCAGGCCTTATATAAGTCAATACTAAAATGTTCGTTCATTAATACCTTTGGCTTCCATGGTCCTTTGTATGCAGGATTTGGTATCTTTGGTGGTTTCCATATGCCATTTACTTCGTCGTCCCAGTGGTCAGGCTTAACCAAATAAAAGAAATTTTGAGTTTTGGTATGTTTCTTAATCACATGTTAAAACTAAAACAAACAAGAGAAATGAAAAAGAACATACCTCTTTAGCTGATGGATCAGGAATTTCTCTTGGAATTGAATCGTATCCCTGCATAATTGTACAAGTAATATTGAGAGCACGTGAATCATTAATTAGAATTAACCAAAGTTAAAGCTTGCAGACCTCAGGTTTAACATCGTTAGGATCCTCAATGTATTCTCTATCGTCCCAGTCTGCCGGCTGAAAAGAGACAGCAAAAGACACATTCAACCAAAGTCGAAGAGCTTTTAAATGAAACAAGAACGAATTTGGAAGGAAAAATCATGCATTTTTTAGCTCTTTATAATACCCTTTTCGTTTTACGGTCTTTAATCTTTCTTGGAGGAAGAATATCCCAATCAGTATACATGCTTCCTGAGTCTCTCTCTCTATTGTCAACAAGGATACTATAAGTTGCATCAGGCCTAAGAATGAACGTGTAGAAATGAGTCAACTTGTCAGTTTCAGACTGCAAATCCTTCTTAATCGGGTAATTCTGTCCCTGGTAGGAGAGTATAACGTGAAGCTTCTTTGTGTCTGTGCCGCATAGATCTGGTCCAAACATTAAGCTACACAAACAAAATTTCTATGTTAGCTTAAGTATCCTTGTTACGAGGGTGTCATTGCTATTTTGACAAAACTCAGGGTGTCAGTGTAAATTGCTCATGATATAAAAGCATCAATGAACCTGTAAGGGGTGTCCCCTCCGAACTTCTTTTGGTTGACAAATCCGGAAAGAAGCTTTATATAGCCGCCGCCACATTCTATCTCCTGCTCAAACCTTATGGAATATTGGAGGACCAATGTTCTGTCTTTGTTACTAAACTCTGGTATCTTGGCAGAGATGGCAAAATGTTTGGCATCACCGGTTGTCTGAATACCTGAAGAAAGTTCAACATTTTCTTGAACAACTAGAAATAATGCCTTTGCTAACCGCTGAAACCCACCAAGATTAAATCCATTGTAATCAAATCATCAATCTATTGCAAACCTCTTTCAACATGGTTCACACTCTTTTTCAAAGGTTGACAAAATATGCCAAACGCATCATGATCATAATAGAGACTTTCAATCAATTGTTAAGCTCACAAATTAAAAAAAAAAAGATTGTCAGCAAATTAGCTAAACTTGCAACATTTTACCAAGAATTGCAAATTTGTAATAGTTATTTATCCTTTTGACAACAGAGACAAGTGATTGTGAGATGTAGAGATATTGATAAAGATCACTTTGGATTAGTCTTCACTGATCTAAAACAACATACAAAACTGTGCAAACTAAATATTCCCAATCATTATTCCCTATATTATTATATTAAGGAGAATTTCTAAGAAAAAAGAAAGCAACAAAAATAAGTGAGAAAAACGATACCTTTATCATCCGGGTCCCCATGCCACTTTCCTGCTGTGTGCTTAAAGGGACCTGCTTTTCCTTCCACCTTTTTCCAATCGGATTTCACCCAACGAGTTTGCCACCCATCTTTTGCAACACCAAAATAATAGCGATGAGGATCATTAATCATATACACCCCCCCAAAACAAGACAGAAACAGAACCTCTTCAATAATTGAAATGAAAATTTTTCCATTTTTCAGCTTTTTCACGCATTTTCAATTTCTTAGAATAAAGGTAAAGCAACAATACCACTTTACTGCTCTTTTCCCTTTTTTTTATAATAAATCTGTCCAAGTTTCACTTTTTAAATTTCTCATTATCAAAATTAAATGGTAGGATCACAGTTTACTAACCTCTCACAAATAAAAAATAATAATAATAAATAAAAAAGGAATGATAAATAAAACTACTTAAGGAACTAAAAAATGGAGCAATATCTGTCGTATTCTTAAATTTATTAAAAAATTAAAATGGTAATTTCATCTTAAGGAACGAAACAAAGATAAATAAATAAATAACACAACATAACAAAAAAGGACGTGCCGTTCTACCACTGGCTAAACAAAACCCTTTGGTTTTAAGATCGCGAAATGACCGTTTTACAAGAGTCCAAGAGTTAGTTGAGAGTGAAAAATAGTTTCTCAGGTTCCGAAGGAACCGTAATCTGTGTACCTACGAACGCATCTACAAATTTCTGGCTTTTCTCAGATTTTCTCAAACAGTTTCTCATTATCCAAACACTCTTTCTTTTCCAAACATGAAATGATTGACATAAGGAAAGCAAGAACAATCAACGAAAGAAAGAAAGAAAGAAAGAATCACTACCATCAAATCGTTCCTCAAAAATGATTTCGGAAAGTGAAGACTGAAAGAGGAATGAAATCAGAAAGACTGTTAACACCAAACATGGCAAATCAGAAGCTTGATTTGCCATTTGCAGAAACAAAAGCAAATGGTGATTGAACGGAGAGCGGGAGAGCTTCTTAATTATAGAAGTAGAATGAAGATACTGCCCTCACTATTTCGGTTTAATTGCGGTTACGCCCTTCAATGACTAGAATAATACACATGTATTGTTAACTTTCTGACGAAATCTTTTAAATTGGACACCTACAAAATTCTCCCTATAAAAATAACATTATTTTTAAGTTCTGTAACGTTCACTCTGTCTTTTTTTTTTTTTTTTTGAAAATAGAATCCACCACAACATTCACTCTGTTTTAATTGTTTGAATTAATAAATATACATTAAAGGCTATTAAAGAAGGTTGTTTAATTAAAAGTGATCAATTTAAATTTTAAGCTTTTAATGTATTATTAAGTGTGACCTTATATATATAAAGACTAAAATATAATTATAAAATATTACAAATGTTGTATTGTATTTATCATATTTTATATTAAAGCAAATTGAATGTTATACAAATGTATGCATAATGTTATATTTATAAACGAAAATATAAGTTTCTACCTAACTAAGAATAATTTAAGGAAATTCTTATAGTAAATGAGATTATGTTGTACCACCGATAAAACATGGTTGTTTTAATTGTTAAATTAACTTTTTAACAGTTTAATTTAATTGAAAACAATTTTGTAATATATCAAACTGTTGAAATATTAATTTACCCACTAAAACAACTTTTTTCACAATAATAAAAAAATTACCTTCTAGTTCCTTAATTTAAGATGCCAGTAGTTTTCCTTAAAAAAAAAAAAAAAAAACAGACAATCAAGGTCAATGATGCTGGTCGCATGCTCTGGTGGAAATTTCTAACTGTGCGTTTTGTCCAATGAAATGCAAAGCTTTTCGTCGCATGTTTATTTCTCCCAATGAGAAATCATTGAAACGTTGCACTCTCCAATGTTGTTGCTTCTGAGTTCACCCAACACGTATTTTTTTATTTAATATGATTTTCCTTCAACATGACTATCAAATCGCACAAACGCTTGAATTCTTCCACCCCAAAAAGAGTTTTCAAACTTCTTGGATATTGTTGACTCGTAGAAAGCTCAAAAATTGATTCCTTTCAAGGGAAAAAAAAAATAGCACCAAGTTTTTATAATAACAGGAATTTTCTAATGTTCTTTCTTTCAATAAATTAAGGCCTTTCTCTTGCAAAATTTTATGTTATAATTACAAACAATAAACACAACTTTTTGCCCTTTACAATACGCACTTCTGATATGGTCATGGGCGTTACTTTCGGAGAAAACGGAGTTTCGTGGACACTGGGAAGAGATGGTATATGTTGAGGTGTTGGGTTCCCCGGCCGGAGCCTGGCGGGCACCTCGAACATATTACAGAGAGGGTCCCAGCTCGGGGAGGGGCCCAACTCGGAGTTGCCTCCTGCGGGGGAGCGCGTCTCCCAGAAGTTGAACCCGTTTTCTCTTGAATAATAGGGTCTTAAGGTGACCCCTGGGTACCAATCCATCTCACCCTAAGACCCTCTTATTCAAGAGGAAACGGATTCGACTCCTGGGGGACGCGCTCTCCCCGTTGGAAGCAACTCCGAGCTGGGCCCCTCCCCGAGCAGAGATCCTCTCGACAATACGTTCGAGGTGCCCGCCAGGCTCCAGCCGGGGAACCCAACACCTCAACATCAAACGCGCGTTCGGATGGGAGACTTGAGCTCGACTGAGTGGGTCCCTGCTCGGGGAGGGACCTCGGCTCGACGGTGGCTCCCTCCGACATATTGGGTCCAAGGTGGCCCTCTGCTCAGGGAGATGGGCAGATCTTGTATTTTTGCCTCCAGTAAAGGAGCGCGTCCCCTAGAAGTCGAACCCGTTTCCTCTTGAATAAGAGGGTATTAGGACCTATCCTAGGTACCAATCCATCCAATGAATGGATTGGTACCTAGGGGCAATCGTATGACCCTCTTATTCAAGAGGAAACGGGTTCGACTCCTAGGGGACGCGTTCCCTCCGCGGAAGGCAACTTCAAGTCGGGCCCCTCCCCGAGCAGGGACCCTCTCGCCAATACGTTTGAGGTGTCCGCCAGGCTCCGGTCGGGGAACCCAACACCTCAACATCAAATGAACATTCGAATGGGAGACTTGAGCTCAACCGAAAAGGTCCCTGCTCGAGGAGGGACCTCGGCTCGGCGGTGGCTCCCTCCGACGTATTCGATCCAAGGTGGCCCTCTGCTCGAGGAGAGGGGCAGAGCTTGTATTTTTGCCTCCAGTGAAGGAGCGCGTCCCCTAGGAGTCGAACTCGTTTCCTCTTGAATAAGAGGGTCTTAGTGTTGCCCCTGGGTACCAATCCGAGGCAATTCCGAGCTGGGCCCCTCCCCGAGTACGGACCCTCTAAGCAATACGTTCGAAGTGCCGCCAAACTCCGGTCGAGAACCCAACACCTCAACAGTATAATTGTAGTTTTGTTTGGAACGAAGGTTATTTATCGGAAGATCTTTCGTCTCTTGACCCCGTGGTTGACTCTCAATCTGGAGAAACTTCAAAGTCTTTGCATGGAGTGAGAAAAAAAAAAAAAAAGACTTTCATTGTTGCCGTCATTGGTCGTCCCCTCATAAATCCTCACACGGTTTACTATTTTCTTGACTAAATACAAGTATTTAATGAGGTACGACAACATCAAACGACCATAACATTGAATTTAGAAAATAAATTGAAAAAAGAAAAGAAAAGAAAAGAAACAGTTTTACCTTCATGAGATTTCAATTCTACTGTGTGTCCTGTAGTTTTTTTTGGTCAGTGTTCCTATTCAGGTGATTTTCCGTTGTGTTCTTTCTAGTTGTCGTTTTTCATCCTTTTCTTTTTGGCACCTCGGGTACATCAACTATTTTTGTCGTCTGCTAAATTTTACGTCGTTTCCTCATATTTTATCACTTCAAACCTTTTAATGTCGTTTTTGCTTTTTTACTATTCTTGAAATCTGGTCATTTATTCGATCCAATTGGATTAAATAATGAAAAATACGAATTAGTTTTAGACCAAGAAATATCCAATTTTATATATACGGATTAAATTACATATTAAATATCTCTCAATCTCTATACTATATTAATTCAAACTATATATATATAAATTATATATACATGTACATATACATATACAAAATTTTAACAAATATATAAATCTACATCTACAGTATTGTGTTTAAAATTAATATACATAAAAAAAAGTTTAGTCCAATTACACTTATTTACACTTATGTGTAATTGGCATAAAAGTGTTAAAGTTTAAAATGTAAAGTATGATTTTTTGATAATCTTAAAAGATAGGGTGTGAGAATGAAAATATCCCATTTTTTATTTAGCGTTATTTACACTTATGTGTCGTTTTATTTTTATGGTCGTTTTCTAATTTTTATTATGTCGTCGTTTGTTTTTTCTCATTTATTGTGCTTCTTCGCTTACAAGCGTGTTGTTTCTCTGATGGTTGTCGGGTTTCATTTTATAGGCGTTTTCAAATGTGGTTGTCGTTTTAAATTATTACCGCTCCTGACTTGCTCGTTCATTGTCGTTTATTCCTTTCATTTTCCCCGCTATTTTCGAGTCGACGTCTCTTAGAGGCTCTCACGTTATTATTTGGTGTTTTGCTGTTCTTTTATTTTCTTGTCGTCCTGAAATTCAGTGTCGTTTTTTCCTACATCAGTTTTTTTGTGGAAACATTTGCTCCCAAAAGAAAAATATGTGAGGTGACGTGAACATTCCAATAGCTTCCTCTTCCCTTTAACGTTTTCCCTTCTGAGCCTTCCGTGGGGGCTTTGCAAATATCACATGCCATAATTTGTCCACTTTCTAAGCACAGGCCATGGAAGAGAGACAAAGTCATGGTCGATAATCTCATGTTCGCATCTGCCATGCAGAAACCAAAAAAAATATCACCTTCTCCAACAGAAGGATTTGACTAAACAGATGAATTAAAGGCACTGTTTTTGGTTTACAAGTACGTTAAAGGCCTGGTTATGTTTTCAAAAAAAAACAAAGATATGCTATATAATATGGCAAATCCAAATAAAAAGAACAGTATCTAGGTAAAAATTATTATTGCATTTACCAAGAACATAATACATAGGGTGTTTGAGAAATCTGTTTAGAATTATGATTATTGTTCAAAACACTATAGCATGTGAGAGCTTTACACTGTAGTAATTATTTGGTTTTTATTATAGCTTGTGAAAACTTTACACTATTTGGTAACCATAGTTCTAACCATAGTTGCAAACATCTTAAGAATTTCAAATGGTGACATAATTCTAGCCCGAGATCACACAAGTGATTCACCTTTCGTTTGGCATAGGCAAAAGCAAAGTCGATGAACTAACAAAAGATTTGTACTTTGTATTACCACAGTTTACTCATCAAACCATCGCGGTTTGCTTTCATCAAAGAAATAAGCAACATTAAAAGTTCTTTAAACAAAAGAATCCAAAATCCTACCGGTATTTATGAAAAGGGGACAAAACCGGTAACGAGAAAAAGGTACCAATGGTTTAACAGACAGCAAGACTTCAAAAAGAAACAAGAAAAATTTAAAAATGAGGCTTCATGATTCTCTATCACTTTGCCTGAGGATGAGAAGCAATAAAATCAACAGCGAGGCTAATGGAGTTAATCTTGTCCGCTTCATTATCAGGGATCTCGAATCCAAACTCTTCTTCAAGAGCCATCACAACTTCAACAGCATCTAAACTGTCTAGCCCAAGATCATTCTGGAAATGAGCATTTGGAGTAACCTGTCCAGATTTAATTTTAAGTGGTTAAGAATTAAGGAAGTAAAAGGCCGTCCAAATAAATTTCAACCGAATTCAGAATAATAAATGGCGAAAAAAAGAAACTCAAGCAAATTCTCATTCACCATACTTGGGAAAGAGTAAAGGGAAAAAAAAAAATAAAAAAGCAATAACAAGTGAAGCTATGAACATAGGTCAGAGGCTCCAATTCTTCCAAAGAGAAGACCTTAGAAACAGGTTATTCCAATCATAGTAAAAAGTGAGTAACATAGCTTTATTCTTCAAGACTTCAGTCAGAGAGGACAAAGGGGTGCTCCGGAAATATTACATAAACTACAGTAGAAGATGCCAATAGTATGAAAGTTTCCACCCATATCCATTAACAACATCCACTGAAGTTTTCATGGTGCAATCAAATAAATTTTTGTCGTGTAGGCTCATTATGTGTCTCACTCAACAAAAATCTCAAAACATAGTGAAATGAAATAAAAAAATCTTAACGCAAGTTAAAATGCAACAGATACAAACCAACAATTGTAAGGATCTAGAGTTGAGCCTCAGAAAAGAGACCACAGAATTGGTGAATAACAGATAAACAGAAAGAAGAAAAGAAGCAAGGTAGTCATCCCTAAGAATCAAAATAATCGTGTGAAATTTAAAACCGCATTATTATTCCTACGGAATTAGTGGCTTTATACGGTGACAAGAAGCTAGAAATTTCACCGAAAAATAATCATTTGATAACATTGATAACATTTTTGGGAAACCAATTCACCATTTTTTTTTGAACTTTTTTGGCCTCATATGCATAATTCAGAACATAATGATACAATACTGACCATAATTCACATGAAAAACCACATTCCAATATTTAACAGAGATTTTTTTTTTCCTGTTTCCTCAGTTTTTCTCATCTACCAAACAGGAATATAATCGAGAAGGGTGTAACTCATTCCATCTTTTGAGAAAAACCTCTTAAACCCAATCACTCTTTGCAAAGCATATGCTTTTTTTTTTTCCCAAAAGAAATCGTCATTTCCCAGATAATATTGCAAAATCTAATTTATTCAGATTCCAAGACCATAAATATATCAATCCTTCCAATAATTTCATTCACTTTCGGCAACACGAAATTACTACCAGAAATTAGGGTTTATTGAAAATATCTATACCAAAACGTAAAGGGAGGTTATAGCATACCTTAGCGGGATCAACTTTCTGGAAGTTCTTGACGACGTTGACAACACGATCGGTGACCTCGGACTTGTCGAGGAAGGAGCCCCTGATCTCCTCCGAGAAGCAACGGTGGCGTATCGCGTTGAAGGAGGACACGAATAGAGAACCTGTGGAGCTAGGGTTTTGAGGCAAGGCCTGGACTTGCACTCTCAGATGCTTTAGCAATAAGTTCCTCGCCGCCATTGAAAGCTCTTCTCCGTACCTCTCTCTCCCTCTCTCTGAAACTTCTACACCTCTCTCTCTCTCTCTGCAGCGGTGAAGAGAAGAAAGCGAGAAATGGCCCGCTGTGAGGGCGGTGGGCACTAAAACCTGCACCAGTAAAACGATGTCGTTTACATGCGTGAAGCTAAGCTTAATGTAGTGGGCTTAAGATGGGTGTGTCCGAAAACTTTTAAGAAGTCCAATTTCAATTCAAAAAAGCCCAATTAGGTGGCCTCTGGTTCTTGACGGACAAGGAAGAAGAAAAGAAAACTCGAAACTGAAACTCAGAATTTCTGGAGAGTGAAAACAACAATGATTGCAGCTTTCATCTACCTTCTCATAATTGTCATTATTGTACTCTTATTATTATTATTCATATAAACTAAGGCTGAAGGTGGTACGTATATGTATATATACATAGATAACTATATCGGCAAAATTTGAAAAAAGTTAAAAGAAAATTTAAAATTAAGTAAATGAACTCTTTTTTTTTTTTTTTTCGCACCAAAAAGGGGCTTCCTTTATTCTTTTATTTTCTTTGGCTTTGAAACTGGAAAATTTGTCGGCTTTTATGTTTTTAACTTGTTGTCTAATTCAGGGGATTTCACTTTAATTTCAAAAAAACGCGTGAAGCGTGAAGAAATTGAAGATAAGGTGTGCTGAATACTCTGATTTTTTTTTTTGTTTCCTCAAAAAATATTGTTTGTGGCAATGAATAATTTTTTTCTTCTGGAAATGTTTTGTTTCAGGTTATCTGGATTACTGGGGCTAGTCGTGGAATTGGTATGTGATATATATCTATATATATATATATACACACATATATATATATATATATATATTTTTTCATTTCTGTTTACAACTTTTAATTTGGTTTCATGAAACCTTCAATCGATTAAGATTGTCTTCTAAATCCTTTAAGCTCGTCTCTGTATATCCCAAGTGGGTTTGTGCATTGCTTTAAAATCTTCTCGTCTCGCTTTTATTGTGATTGTGGTTGTTACTTCTATGTTGACTTTCATTGGTATTCTCGATGAAAATAACACCCAGATGTAATTTGTTTCGTGATGGGTATGAAGGGGAAGTTCTTGCCAAGCAACTTGCAAACTTAGGAGCTAAGCTTATCCTTTCTGCACGAAAT
>CAMOHE010049144.1:58636-77521 GCA_946598075.1 Artocarpus hirsutus
TCCCAAGTGGGTTTGTGCATTGCTTTAAAATCTTCTCGTCTCGCTTTTATTGTGATTGTGGTTGTTACTTCTATGTTGACTTTCATTGGTATTCTCGATGAAAATAACACCCAGATGTAATTTGTTTCGTGATGGGTATGAAGGGGAAGTTCTTGCTAAGCAACTTGCAAACTTAGGAGCTAAGCTTATCCTTTCTGCACGAAATGAAGCTGAACTGGAGCGTGTTAAAAATCTACTTACTGGTAGGTGAATTAAAACCTAGATGTATGCCTCTGACCTTCTTAACATTGTTTATAATTCTGATAATGGCCTTGTTTGCTCAGGGAAACATGTACCTAATGGCTTAAAGATTTTGCCACTGGATTTCGCATCCGGTGAAGATTCTCTCAGGAAGGCTGTAGAGAAAGCAGAGTCATTTTTCCCTGATAGTGGTGTTGATTACATGTTACACAATGCAGCTTTTGAGCGTCCTGTAAGTGATAAAAAATTTGTACGTGAGAGTGTCTTAAATGTACTCACGAAATATTGTATGGATGATTCAAATTTTTAGTAAGAAAAATAAGATATCGAAGTGAACAGCTGGTTAATTCCTGTAATGCATCTTCTTTTTGGTTCTTTTGCAGAAATAATCAGCGCTGGAGGTTCCTGAGGAAGGTCTTAAGGTATGGATAAAAGCTGTCCTGGACTTCACCTCTTAAGTCAGTTACTGGCCCTTTTGTGTCAATAGTGTGTTGCTTGCATACAGAGCTCAAAACTCAAAGATATCATGACGTTTGGTGCTCTTTCTTGCTTTTTTTTTTTTTTTTTTTTACCCCGCTGTCTTTTTTCCTTTTTTCATTAGATCTCTCTTACCGGTTGTAGGCAACATTTGATGTCAATGTTTTTGGGACAATATCTCTCACACAAGTCCTGGCACCTCACATGCTGAGGCGAGGAAAAGGTCATTTTGTTGTGGTATGTACATGTTCGTCTTGGTTATTAATCACTATCTATATGTAACTCTGGCCTCATCTACACAACGCAATTAGAATTAATTGAAAAATGATTATTTCGTTATTCTCAGTAGAGCCTTCATATTAGCTTTATGCAGCCTGACATGTTGCTAATGAGCTGTCTTATGAATGTATATATCTTTCCTATGAAGTTTTATACAATTAAAATGTCCCCCGTTAAGAAGTTCTGTCAATATTTGCTAAACCTTTATGTGCAGATGAGCAGTGCTGCAGGAAAGACACGTGCACCGGGCCAGGCCTTGTACTCTGCTTCTAAATATGCCCTAAATGGATACTTCCATCCTTTGCGTTCTGAGGTATAACTTTTACTTTTTTCCTTACAGAAGAGACCAAGTTGCATGGTGCCCTTCAATCTGGTGGTTTAATTGAAACCTTTAACATATTAATGTTCCACTCTAAATGAAATACTTGTAAAAAAATAAAAATAAAAATGATAGGCGATCAAGATGGTAATGTACTTGCCCACTTGGAGTTGTTACCTGTAAATAAATTCCATTAGAACATGTATCAAGGTGGTGATTGGGGGGGAGTGGTAGGGCCCGGGGAGGGAGGGGAGAGAGAGAGCGGCTATAACTTGTGATTGAGAGAGTCTAAAACTTTTTGTGTCCTTGTTGACAAAATTGACTATAATCTTAATTGCGGCACCTCTTTTCCTACATCTTTCATATGCCGATTTCCATTTATACTCATTTTGCTACCTCATTTGACTATACAGCTTTGTCGGTGACTGTTGTTTGTCCAGGGCCAATAGAAACATCAACAAGTTCTGGAGCATCATTTTCAGAAAGTAAAGGTCTTTCGGAGGTTAGAACCTTCTATTGTTGTATCTTACCTCAGATATGCCTATTGTCATTGGTTCTACTGCTTTTATGCTGCCTTCTTTAGCCATGAAGAAAATTTTGCAGGTGCTGGGCATATCTTGCTCGAACTTTTGCATTTAAAGTTCCTAATATATATATATATATTTTTCCTTTTTTCCCCTTACCTGACAGAAGCGTGTGTCAGCAGAAAGGTGTGCTGAGCCGACAATAATTGCTACCAGCCATGGCCTGAAGGAAGCTTGGATATCTAGCAATGTATATTATATTCACCTAATTCTAGTCGCAACGGATATGCCCGTGCACTATGCAGATATTCTTGCTTTCTGTCTTGTTTATAACCATCCAATCTCTTACATTTTTTATCATAGTTTTTGCCTCATTCTAGATATCCAAAGTTTAATGATTTTGGGTTGTTTTGTAGCCTGTTCTAGCTGTCATGTATTTGGTGCAATACATGCCAACCGTTGGTTTTTGGCTCATGGACAAGGTATTTCTTTAGTCTCAAAGCCTGATGTATTTGACTCATCATCATCTTTAGCATAGTAGGAAATACTTCCCAGCTCCACCATTTCGAACTCATTCACTTGAATCTTGTTTTTCAGGTCGGCGGAAGGCAGGTTGAAGTTGCTGCACAGAAGGGCAACACTTACTCACTTGGCTTACTGTTTGGGAAAAAGAAGTCATCTTGATTGCTTGATTGAATCCGCTTTCTTAGACTGGAAGCAACTGCAAAGTTCAAACTAATTTTAGTATATTAAAAGTACTATTTTTTTCCTCGGTTATTTTTCAAATTTGAGTCGTAAATCAGGGGACTTAAACAGTCGGACACAGAAGGTTAATGGTAAATCAATCACCATAGCTGTATATTAAGGTGGTGTTGAGTTAAAAAAAAATACACTTTCTCAAGTTTAAGTTGATTGCAATGTTCAATCCTCCTCATTCATTCAACATCGAATGATGTCTCTGATCGTTGTTAGTCAACGAGTCATGCAGACTTTCATCTCTATTTGGGTCCTATTGGAGTGTTGGTGCAACAAAACTGCTTTTGCTATATGGATGTTGCTAGGAAAAAGGAAGAAGAAAAGAAAAGGATTGATGAATTGATGCGTTCCTCATTCTTATCTAACAAAAAAATTTGCTAAACTAGAGAAAATTACACTACATGCTCAAATTATTGGTTATTACGGTGGAATTGAAATTCAATACAATTTTTAAAATATTTTTAAAATAACATAATTTCATGGTAATTGTTATCATAATAATGTGACATTTTATGCTTTATAATTACATTTATTTTAATGAGATTATTTTGGGAGATATCAAAAATGTTTAAAAATTCATGCCATATTTTAATTCTAAAAATTAGTACGGGAAAGGCAGGGATAAATTACAATAGTGCATGTTAATGTGTATTTTTTTTAATGATGGTGCATGTTAATAATGTTAAACTATTAAATGCTCTTAAGTATAGTTTTATGTTAAAAAAATGTAGTTTTATTATTTGTTTTACAAGGAAAAAAAAAAGTATAAAAGAATTTGGAAGCTGCAAAACTGCTACGGGGCAAAAGGATCTTCCGTACACGTGGGATATCGTCAGCCGTAGATTCCAAAGGCCCAAAGGAATTAGGGTTTTGAAGAGGGAAGCCATGGCCGAAGGCCTATAAATAACTCTCACTTCACTTCTTCATCGACAAGTCAAATCTCAACCCCTTCCCTGCTGCGGCAACGTGTATTTTCGAGGATCTGTGTTTTTCGTTTCTGGTTTGTGTATTGGTATTTAGATTCCGCGTCTTATGCTGATTACCACCGCTCTTCAATCTTGTCAGTGAGCGTTGCGTATGAGCAGACGCCATAGTTGCTCCGTTTCTGCGAAGCGTAGAGGCCCTCGTGGGCCCACAGGAACTGCCAAAAGCCTCTTTGTTTTTCGCTGTCTCGGGCAAATTCCCTTTTTTTGATTTTTTTCTCTTGTCAAAGTTTTAATTATTTATTTTTCGGTTTCAGAGGTGGAAGTGATGATTTTTTCCCCAGATGATCGACGCTGATTATATTGTGCTTAATTTCATTTTCTCTTTTATGAGAATCCAAGCCAGATCTCTGATCCATCCTCATCTTTATTAGTTTTTTTTTTGAATTTTTGCTATTGGGAATGTAGGATTTTAGTGGAAAGAAAAGAAATGGAGGTGATGATTATTTCCCCAAATGATCGACGCTGATTATACTGTGCGACTTATCAATCTCTTGTTAGAGACCAAGCCAGAATTCTGATCCATTCTCTTCTTTGTGATTCTTTTTTTTTCTTCAAGTTTTGAATTTGTGTTCATATGTCTTTTTTTCCATAAAGATATGAATAGATAGATGGAAGTGATGATTATTTCCCCAAATGATCGACGCTGATTATACTGAGCGATTTATTGTCTCTTTCCAGAGACCAAGCCAGATTGTCTGATCCATCTATCACTTTTGACAGTTTTTCTTTTAAAAAATCTTTTTAGTATGTTGTTGGATTTTTATAGATTTTGATGTACATGTTAACCCAAGAAATTCATTCGACTTAATCTTGGTGACTTTATCACAAAAGAAAGTAGAATAAAAGAAAAATTATCAAAATCTTAATCCATGAATATAATTAGACTCATTTGTTGGCCTGAATGTACTCGGGTCAGAATGTGAGCAAAGTACACCCATATGCCTTATTGACTGAATCCCAGACTTTAATCTGAATCATTGTCTATGGCCTTTGTAATTACCAAAATTTTACAAAGAAAGATGATCGCTTAAGGACTACGTGAGTGATTCGGACAGCAGTTTCAACTTTGTCCACATTCTGTCCTCCTTTCCCACCTGCCCTTGAAAAACTTATTTCAAAAGTCCTCATCTGGGATTTCAACGTTTACGGACTCCTCCGGTAGAAGGGGCATTACTTCAACACCGGAAAAGCTGGTCTGTATATGATTTTAAAGTCATAAAGGATAATGTGGGAAAATGATCCTTTTTAAAGTATGTTTTTTTTAGTTTATCCCCAGCTTTGTTAAACTAAAAAAAAATGATTGTTTTCTTACGAACACTGATTGAGCTGTATGTTCAACCAATGCCAATCAATAATTATGGACATGGCAACCACATTGACCAACACATCAACCATTTGGATGGTCACCGGCTATTTTCTTTTTTAAAAATTTATGATATTTTCAGAAGAGGTGGTCAAAAGGGGGCACCCCGCCTAATTTCAGAACAATAGAATAGGCAATATGTATTGCCTATTTGGATAAACATTTTAGCAAACCAGTATGTGAGTATGGAAATGCTTCAAGAAAAATGACCCTATGGATACCTGGCGAAGACCTTTGGCATTAACAGGAGATTGTCTGACTATGCGATGTGTTCCTTTCTACCCGGACAAGTAACCATAAGCATAACGACCTTTGACTTCGATTGTTGCTGACTTGATCCCCGCTTCCTCTCCCGGGGATTTTTCAACTACTCTTGTCTTATATCTTTGCTTCTCCCCCCGTCTCACATACATCCTGAAAAGCATGTCAGCCCAATCCTGCACTGGAAATTATCAAAAGGTATTTATACTAGAATTAAAAGAAGCAAAAAAATAAAGGGGGAAACTATGTTGGTCAAATCTGAACGCCATTGTTCCGACCGTTTGCCTTGGACACACAACTGACTTTAATTTGTCTGAGCATCAGTGCCTCCGGCCCCAGCTGTTATAGAGATAACAACACCCTCTTTGTCATAAGGCCCGGAAAGAAGTTCAGTCAACTCAAACCGATCTAATGCCTTATTCAGTTCCTTGATGATAGAGTTTGCTTCTTCAAGCAGGGTGGTGTCTATGGAGTCCATCTCTTCAGTTAGCATAATTATTGTTTCTGCATCTTCAACCTGCATTATAATACAAGTATTATACAGCATTTCATATCAAGGATTTAAGAGGTGGAAAGGAACATTAGCCTAGGATAAAGTGCAAATGCAGTAATTTCTCACAAGGAAACTAAAACCATTAAGAAATTGTATCATGATTTTACATAGAACTGAATCATTTCAAGCTTTATAAGCTAGTATCACCATATCAAGCCACAAGCTCATGTTATAGTGCAAAAGCAATGGAGGTTTTCACAAAGAAACTCATAACAAACCAGAACAAGATACAGAGAGAAGAAGAATGAATGATTGAGAGAGAATGAATAACGCTCTTCTCATTGATTTGTATTTATATACAAGAGTCACTAAAGTAATGGACACAACGTAATTAATTACAGGGTATAAAACTTATTGGTTTCTACGGGTAAACGAACAGAAACTGTTATGTAACTAACTGAATTAACTAACTAACTAACTCTTTATTGTGAAACTCCACCTCAAGATGGACTGTAAATGTCCTTTACAGCCATCTTGGATAGTAAGGGAAATAAGGAAGAAGTAGGCAAGGCCTTGGTAAATACATCAGTAAGTTGATGTTGCGATCAAATGGGAAGCAACTTTATAAAGTTGGTATTGAGTTTGTCTTTAACAAAACGGCAATCGATCTCAATATGTTTTATTCGTTCATGAAATGTGGGATTAGATGCAATATGTATGGCTGCCTAATTATCACAAAAGATGAGAGCTGGTGAACAATAGGTAACTGAGAAATCATGCAGTAGTTATTGTAACCAAACTAGTTCACTAGTTGTTGCAGCCAGGGCACAATACTTAGCTTCAGCAAACGATCGAGCAATAGTGGTCTACTTTTTGGCTTTCCAAGATATTAAAGAATCACCTAAAAAAACACAAAAGCCTGTGGTTGACTTGTTGGAATCTAGACATGAACCCCAATCAGCATCCGAGAAGGCTTTCAGTTGAAGAGAAGAAGAGGTTGAGAATTATAGTCCTTGGCCAAGGTGTGATTTCAAGTATCTTAAGAGATGATGTATAGCTTGCAAATGTTGGACACAAGATTGAGCTAGGAATTGACTCGACTTATGGACAGCATAGGTGATGTCAAGTCAAGAAAGAGTCAAATATAAAAGGCATCCAATGAGTCATCAATATTGGGAAGAATCTGACAAAAGATCACCATCAATGGTAGTAAGTTTTAGATTAAGGTCCATGGAAATAGATGCAGGCTTGGAAGCAAAGAAACCAATGTCTTCCAAAAGTTGTAATGTGTAGTCATGCTGAGAAAGAATGATGCCTTGATGTGATCGTGCAATTTCGATGCCAAGAAAATATTTCAAATTTCCTAAGTCTTTGAGTTTGAAAGACTATGGAGGAGTCCTTTAACATCATTAATAGTTTGAATAGCGGGACCTATGATGATGATATCATCAACATAGACGAGTAATGCAACAAAGGAGGAACCTTTGCCTTTTGTGAACAAAGAGTAATCTGATTTTGACTGAGTAAAACCAAATTGGATTACTGATGCTGAAAACTTGGCATACCATTGCCTTGAGGCTTGTTTGAGGCCATATACTGATTTATTAGGTCTACAATACGTTTCCCTTCAACATGAGATGACTTCCCTTGAATGTTGTAACCTAGAGGAAGGTCCATGTAGACTTCTTCAAATAGGTCTCCATTAAGGAATGCATTATTGACATCCATTTGAATTAAATGCCAAGACTGATTTGCTGCTAATGCAAGGAGGACTTTGACAATCACCAATTTGGCAACTGGGGAAAAAGTGTCTAGGAAATCCACACCTACTTGTTGGGTGTATCCCTTTGGAACTAATTGGGCTTTGTATCTATCTACTGAGCCGTCAGGTTTGTGTTTGACTTTGAAAAGCCATTTACAACCTATTGTATGTTTCCTTGGTGGTAAAGTTACAATGGACCAAGCGTTATTTTTTTCCATGTCATCGAGTTTAGTCTTCATAGCTTCCTTCCAATGTGGATATTTGACTGCCTGATGGTAGAATTGAGGTTCATAGTGTGATGAAACATTGAGGACATAGGTTTTATATGATGGTGATAGGGACTAATAAGTGAGGTAGTTGGTTAAGGGATATTGGATAGGTGGTGTGTGATCTTTGGGTAGGTGAGGTAGCAAGAGGTTACAATGAAATTCACTTAGATAAGATGGTGGTTTGCTAAGTCTAGATGACCTTCTTATAGGGTTGTTGGTACTTTTTGAAGAAGTGTTGGAAGAAGAAGGATTGGGAGATGGGGTAGGGGGGATGATGGCATGGGTGGAATGTCTAGGTTGGAAGTAGGCTATACTAGATCTGGAAAGGGGTCTACGAAAGCATTTTCAGGAATGACAACATGGAATGGAAATACTTGTTCATGGA
This sequence comes from Artocarpus hirsutus, assembly GCA_946598075.1. Classification (NCBI taxonomy): domain Eukaryota; kingdom Viridiplantae; phylum Streptophyta; class Magnoliopsida; order Rosales; family Moraceae; genus Artocarpus; species Artocarpus hirsutus. The sequence continues at coordinate 66,751 of CAMOHE010049144.1, forward strand.
AAACTACATCTCTGGAGACAACTTTCTGCTTAGTGTGAAGATCAAGCAATTTGTTGCCTTTAATTCTTGAGGGATAGCCAACGAAGACACATGGTTTTGCCCGAGGTTGAAATTTAGTTCGATGAGCTGACAATGTAGAAGCAAATGCTAAACAACCAAAAACTCGAAAGGATGAGTAGTCTACATTAGACTTGTATAAGAGTTCATATGGAGTTTTGTTATGAATAAGTGGGGAAGGGGTGCTGTTGATCAGAGAAGTAGTTGTTAGGATGCATTGAGTCCAATATTGAATAGGACTCTTGGACTAAAAGTATAGTGCTCTAGCAACATTCAATAAGTGTTGATGTTTTCTTTCAACCATAGAATTTTGTAGTGGTGTTTCCACACAGGCATATTGATGGAGAACACCTTTTTCTTTGAGATATGCCTTAAATGCTAATTCATGAGCAATATTAGATCTAAAGGCTTTAATTTTGCAGCTAAATTGAGTATCAATCATGTTGAAAAATTGAGGTATAATAATGGCAACATTAGATTTTTGTTTGAGTAGAAACACCCAAGTGAACCTTGTACAATCATCAACCAATGTTAAAAAATAACTATGGCCTGAATGAGAGATTACATGATAAGTTACCCAAATGTCTGCATGAATCAAATCAAATGGTGATTGAGACATGTTATTGTGAGATACAAAAGAGAGTCTTTTCTGTTTAGCTAGAGGGAAAATGTAACATGGTTCAGTATGATTAGACTTAGTATTATGGTAATGTAGCTGATTCTTTAAGATATCCATTCTATGGGAGGATAGGTGACCAAGCTTGTGATGCCACATTTTAACAGAAACAGCATTGATAGTGTGCACAAATGTCGAAGGCTGCAATGAAGTTGCATCAAGGATGTATAGGTTGTCCAGTTTATTACCCCTCCCAATCATCTACTTGGAATTGATTTCCTGGATCATAAAATGATCAGAAAGAAAAACAACAGTGAGGAGGAATCTATTGTTAAGGCACTAATAGAAAGTCGATTAAATTTGAATTAGGGAACATATGAAACATCCTTGAGAGTTGGGTTGGAGCTTAAGACAACATCACCAACATAATGAATAGAAATGGTGGTGTGGTTAGGTAGACTGACCATAGAATGTTGTACAGGTCTCATAGACACAAAGGCTTTAGCAGTTGAGCATATATGTTTTGTAGCACTTAAATCAGCAATCCAAAACTGCTAAGAAGAAAACATAGGATTCATAGATATTGAAAAAAAGTACCTATAGAATTGGATGTTGTCGGATTGCTTTGTGAGTAAGCAACTATGGAAGTGACATTTAAATGGCTTGAAAGCATATTCAAGAGTTGGTGATACTGAGTAGGATTAAGGTTTTGAATGAAATCATCAACATTGCTTTGGTTGTGACTTTCTACAATATTGGGGGAATTAGTGACTTGATTAATGGCAGGTACACAAGGAACAGTTGATGATGATCCTTTTTGCCGTTGTTGAAAGCCAGGGGATATCTGTGGATCTTGTAGCACTTTTCAATCGTATGGCCATGAAAGTTGCAGTGAATACAGAAAGGACGATCTTTCTTGGAAGGTTTAGAGCCTCCAAGAATGGAACTTGGAACTTAAGAAGGGCCTCCAGCACGTTTGGATGTATCATTGTTGACAACAAACACCATAGTGGAGGGGGAATCTATGGTTAATGGAACACCAATCGTTCTTTGTCTTTCCTCTTGATAGATTAGAGAAAACACCTTGTTGATGGGGGGTAATGGATCCATGAGCAAGATTTGACCTCGAGCTTAGGCAAAAGAGTCATTGAGGCCCATAAGAAAATGCCATAATATACTCCATTTGATAGTAAGAAGTGACTTACTTGACACCACCTCAAGTGCGTTAACCACAAGTACAGGTAGGTTTGAAATTAGTCAACTCCTCTCATAAGCTTTTCAATCGAGTAAAATAGACACTGACAGAATGCTGATCTTGATGAAGGTTAACAAGATCATGACGCAGTTGAAATATTCTAGGGCCATTGCATTGTTGGAATCGATCTTTAAGATCAATCCAAATTTCAAAGACCGAATCAAAGAAAATGACACTAGCATAGATTTCTTTGGAAACAGAATTCAAGATCCAAGAGATTACAACATTGTTGTTGTGAATCCAAGAATTGAGAAGATTCAAATCGATACCTGGAGGTTTCGAGATGGATTCGTCAATGAAACCGAGCTTGTTCTTCACGGACAAGGCAATGATCATGGAGCGGCTCTAAGATGCATAATTGTCACCTGTTAGTTGTTGCGAAACTAGCATAAGACCAAGGCCATCAGAGTAATGGAGGAAGTAGGGACTGGATGGATCATCGGTAGCTGATTTGCTGTTATAGACAGCAAGATTGCCATGGCTTGAAGGTTCCATGATTGTAGCTGAAGAGGAGACGATCAAAGTAGGAAGACAAGGCAAGATCAAGATCAAGATCAAGAGAATGCAATGAAAAACACTACTGATACCATATTAAACGAGAACAAGATACAGAGAGAAGAAGAAGGAACGATTGAGAGAGGATGAATCACGTTCTTCTCATTGATCTATAGTTGGTTATACATGTTGTAATTATAGTTGTTTATACATGTTGTATTTATATACAAGAGTCACTAAAGTAATGGACACAAGATAATTAATTGCAGGGTATGAAACTGATTGGTTACTACGGGTAAACTAACAAAAACTGTTATGTAACTAACTGAATTAACTTCCTAACTAACTCTTTATTGTAAAACTAGTTTAGCTAAACATATTGGCTTTGAAGCCATGCATCAAATCAAAAGTAAGTGAGAAGATGACTGCAAAAGGATTTATAAACATAAACCTTAGAAAGGAAATTTGTAAATTCTTCAGAACCTGAAGCAAGATTTTACAAATAACTACAACTGTTTCATGCTTTAATATTATGTCATCATAACAAGCAATAAGCTCATGTTGTTATCTTAATAACAGGCACAGATGCACAATGCAAAAGGTAGGACATAATTATAAGGAATCATATATGGACCTTTGTTTTGAAGTCAGTAAGCAGTTTTATCTTATCTTTAACATCGGTCAGTCCTAAAAGGGTCTCTTGAGCCTTAGCTCGATCATACCAGAAGGAGCTATCGGCCACTTTTGACTCCAAAACTACAAGTTCTTGCTCTAACTGTTGCAGACAAGCGGAAGCTCTAATTTCTTCAACATGTTTGGAGACTGTTTCAACAGCCTTTCTTAAAGAATAAAAATATGCCAGAAAACCGAGCAGGCATAAGATAATAGCTGAATTAACCTGGATCTAATGTTCAAAAATCATGCTATATTCAAGCGAATGGTTGCTTTCACATTATGGTCTCAAAAAGTCCTACATCTAACTAATTTTTTATATAAATATTAACCAAGATTAATTCAAAATTTTCAAATTTAATGAAAACTTAATTAAAAATATTAACCACAATAAATTTGAGTCAATATATATAAAAATGACCATTTACATTAATAATTAATTATTCATGTGTAACTTACATAATAATTTTGGTTAAAAAACTAAAATCTTTTAGTGGAGTGATTTGCTATAGAATCGTAAATTCAACGAACAACTTATCAAAATTAAAAATTTTAAAAATAAATTATAAATGTGTGACAACTTAAAAAAGATAATAATACCAAATACACCTTTTTTTTTTTATTAATAAGCATTCAAGTGAGTGACTGGAACTTGCTGAAGTCGACGACATGTCTGGCATGTTCCCTCACGTAAATTAAAAATAAAACAAAAAACAAAAAAAACCTGTTTGCTGCCGACTTCTGAAAGAGCGCTACTTTAAAACTTGTCGTTCAAATCCAAGACAACGATATGTAGTTAACTGTTTTAGAACGACAAGTCGCTAAACCACTCCAAGCCCTGAGCCATGTCTTGGAAGGATAACTGTTCGTATTTATCTATTAGACCTATTTATTAAGCCGTTAGATATAATCTCAATGGTTTAAAATCGTCAAATCCACCAAATTACAGTGAGCTATTCCTTACACAATCAAAATTAAATTTATCACAAAATCATGCAAAATTTAAAAAGAAAAAAAATATCTCAAATAAAAAAAGTTCATCTTTCACCGGAGATGCCGAGAACGAAGCCGGCGCGGTACCAGCGCTGTTTATCTCACTGGCAAGCCACCACGGCCATGGGAGGCGCCACCGATCGCGATCCAACAGCACCGGCTACCTCCCACAATGAGCGACAAGCTCGAGAACACAGTCGCGATCTTTCGCGATCTCCATCGAGACCAGATCAGGCTAGCCGCTCTAGGGCAGCGTGGGTACTGGTTCCTGTCGTCCTCTATAGTCAGTTTTGATCAATTTTGATTCATTAATTTATCGGTATGGGTACTGGTTCTGCGATTATCAAAACTTTCTTAAGGTTCATCAGTTTTGATCAACTCTTTGTCGTCCTTTTGAAGAGAGAAACACTTAAAAATGTCTAATTTGAAGGCCCTTTTGGTGATTTGAGTCTGTTACTAGTTCCTGTCGTTTTATCTGAACCAGAAGCGATGATTCACAATTTGCTTCATCGTTTGGACTCCAAAAGAGCACTTTCTTCACTCCAAGAAGCTGCTGCTCAAGCTCTTCTCAGCAGATTGCTTCCCCCCCCCCCCCCCATGTCACATGCCCAGTATCTTTAGGAATTATTGTTAGCTTATTATCTAATATTATCATTTAGACTGCTTTTCTATAGGAATTATTGTTAGTGATTATTTAATTATTTACCATCTGTTTAGTAGCGTTGACCATTTCAAAAATGGTCATTATTCTGTTGGGATTGTTTGTCTTTTTTTTAGGGAAGTGTGCAACTGATAGGCACAAAATGCTTATCCTCGTTGTATTTAAAAAGGGAAGATGAATAAAAAAAGAGAGTATTGATTTCCCATCAATCCAAGTGTAGAAAAGTGCAATATTATCTGTCTCCTTGAGAGCTTCTTCACGACAGAACCATTCCTCGTCATGGTAGAGGCCGAGGAGAGCTCGCCAACTTTAGGCACTTAAAAAAATGGCATCAAAGCAAGGTTCCCACAATGGGACCGCTCATCCTGACCCACCCAAACAGCCAGTCGAAGATTCGTTGCTAGCAACCTAACAACAAATGCTACAAATGCAGTGTGAAATGCATGAGATGTTCATACAACTGCAAACAAAGGTGGATGAATTAAGTGTACGACATAACCACTCTGGACATTCGCATCAACAAGCCGATTCTCAGCAAGCACAGGGAACAATTGTACCTCGGGTGGTCCGCTTACATTTCCCACGATACGATGGTACTAATGACCCTATCACTTGGATTGATCGAGCAGAGCAGTTCTTTGAATTTCATAAAACACCTGTCAATGAGAAAGTTGCATTAGCGGCCTATCATTTGGAAAGGGGAGTGCATCTCTGGTATCAATCCTTTAGAAGAACTCGAGTATGGATAACTTGGGAAGAATTTAAGCAGGCGATAAACGATCGTTATAGGCCAACATTGTTGGATGACTTCTATGGGGAACTCACCAAACTTACTTAAGAAGGTTTTGTACGTGAATATCAAGCCCAATTCGATCGCCTACTAGCAAGGGCTGGTGCTTTAACAGAACAACAACAGGTTAGTTGCTTTGTTAGTGGTCTCAAGGAATCTATCCAGGCCGATGTTCGAGCGGTGAACCCACAAACTCTACCACATGCTGCCGGCCTTGCCCGTCTTTATGAAAAAAAGTACCAAAACCAGAAGAGGGCTCTGATCAACATTGAAGGCAAGTGGCCCAGCACTATCCCAACCTCCCAAAATTTTCTAAAAACCACTCTATTACCAACTCAGGACAAAAAAACCTACAGCACCTCCGATCAAGCGACTTACGGCTGAAGAAATCCAAGATCGACGACGGCGTAACCTATGCTACAATTGCGACAAAGTTTACACGCCTGGTCATTGTTGCAAACGCCTATTCCTTATTGATTGTAGTTATGATGAAGATGCCGAGGAAGAAGAAGTCGAACCTAAACCAGAAAATGAAACGGCCGAAATTTCTCTCCATGCCATTACTGGATCAACCTCTCCTCAAATCATGCAGGTTCCGGCCAAGGTGGGTGGACGTCCATTAATGGTATTGCTAGACACAGAAAGCTCACACAACTTCATTAACCGAGCATGGGTTTTGCAATTTGGATTAAAGACGGAGGGAGGGGGGCGGATGAATGTTATGATAGCTAACGGCAAAAAGCTTCCGTGTATGGGTCCGCTACCGAACACACCAATCACGATCCAGGGTAACCCATTCCAGATGGATTTTTTTTGTGATCAAACTTGAAGGTTGTGACGCTGTTCTTGGAGCCCAGTGGCTGAAGACTTTAGGACCAATTGTGTGGGATTTTGCGCAACTGACAAAGGCATTCAAGTGGCTAGGAAAGGAAATCACCCTCACTGGCATTCAACCTCACCTGCTTGAAATGGTTGACCAGCGTAAGATGAAGGAGTTACGAAGGAATGGCAGTAGAGGGACCTTAACGCAGATTCTTTTGCCGGAAGGAGTAACCATCCCTGGAGAAGAAAACAAGCCCATGTTGGAAACCTCTCAACAACAACAAATGGAGGCTCTTTTAGAGAAGTATGCAGTAGTCTTTCAAAAGCCAAAAGGAATTCCACCAGATAGGGCCCATAGTCACAAAATTCCACTGAAACCTGGTACTGGACCAATTTCAGTGAGACCTTATCGCTACCCGTATTTTCAGAAGATGTAAATTGAGAAGTTAGTGGGGGAGATGACAGAAAGTGGCATCATTAAGCCAAGCACTAGCCCATATTCTTCACCAGTGCTATTAGTAAAAAAAAAGGACGGAACGTGGCGATTTTGTGTCGATTACCAGGCTTTAAATTTAGCCACTATCAAAGATAAGTTTCCTATACCAATAATAGATGAATTATTGGATAAGCTATCTGGGGCAAAATACTTTTCAAAATTGGACTTGCGTGCCGGTTATCATTAAATACCTATGCACCCTGCAGATGTTGAGAAGACAGCATTTCGAACTCATGATGGGCACTATGAGTTTTTGGTAATGCCTTTTGGTCTTGCCAATGCTCCCTCCACATTTCAAGCATTAATGAATGACATTTTTCGACCATATTTGCGGAAGTTTATTTTGGTCTTTTTTGATGATATTTTGATATATAACTCTACATGGGAATCTCATTTGAAACATTTGGATGTGGTATTCTCAATTTTAGCTACTTACCAGCTTTTTGTCAAAAAGGAAAAATGTTGCTTTGGAGTTTCACATGTACATTACTTGGGGCATCTCATCAAGGAAGGAGAAGTAAGGATGGATCCTAATAAAATCGCCGCAATAAAAAGTGGCCCAAACCAACCACAGTGATGGCTATGCGTGGTTTTTTGGGACTCACCGGATACTACCGTAAATTCATCAAGGATTGCGGTAAAATAGTAGCTCCATTAACTGAAATGCTAAAGAAGAATAACTTCAAGTGGTCTCACGAAACGGAGTGTGCATTTGTGGAACTCAAACGAGCGATGGTTCAAGGGCCCATTTTGGCGTTACCCGACTTTACTAAGACCTTTGTTGTTGAATGTGATGCTTCTAATAATGGTGTCGGTGCGGTTCTAATGCAAGAAAAAAGGCCAATAGCTTTCTTCAGCCATGCGTTAAAAGGGAAGAATGCATCTTTGTCTACCTATGACAAAGAGATGCTTGCTTTGGTACTAGCTGTGCAGAAATGGTGTCCATATCTATTGATTCACACTGACCACAAAAGTCTTAAATTTCTATGGAGTCAACGAATTACCACAACAGCGCAGCAAAGGTGGCTCAGTAAGTTAATGGGCTATGACTTCACTATAAAGTACAAGCAGGGAAAAGACAACTCGGTAGCGGACGCCCTTTCTAGAAAGGATGAATCGGCACTATTGCTGGCCATATCAGCATTGGTTCCAACTTGGCTAAAGACCATCCATGAAGAGAACAAGAATCAAGAAGACATGCAGAGGCTTCATAAATTATTTCAAGAAGGGGAGCTCCTTGGCCCATGGGCTTGCAAAGATGGACTACTATTCTTTAAGGACCGAATTTATCTGCTTCCTTCATCTCCATTGACAATTGACATTATACAGGGGTTTCATTCAGCCACTCATGAGGGCTTACACAAAACTCTTCAACGCCTAAGGTCTCAATTTTATTGGCAAGGAATGAAACGACAAGCATTGGAGGCCATTAAAGCTTGTGATGTTTGTCAAAGAAATAAGAGAGAACAAGGCAAACCATCTGGGCTTCTTCAACCGCTCCCTACACCCAAAGCAGTATGGACTGAAGTTTCAATTGTTGGCCTCCCATCTTCTAGAGGCAAGACAACAATTATGGTGATTATGGATCGGTTATCGAAGATGGCACATTTCATTGCAATGTCGCACCCCATCACGGCCAACAGTGCTGCCCAAGCATACTATGAGAATGTCCTCAAACTTTATGGAGTACCGCAGTCAATTGTAAGCGATCAAGATCCTGTATTCACAAGTTCATTTTGGAAGGAGTTATTTCGGCTACAAGGGACCGAGATTCGTTTTTCATCACCATATCATCCGTAAACAGATGGACAAACGAAGGTAACCAATTGCATTCTTGAAATGTACTTGCGATGTTTTACTGGAGATAACCCAAAGAATTGGACACGTTGGTTACCATGGGCGGAATTTTGTTACAATACCAGTTGGCATTCGGCTACGGGCTTCACACCTTTTGAAGTGGTATATGGTCGACCTCCTCCAGTTTTAACATTCTATGAGTTTGGGTCAGCTAAGGAAGCAAGTGTGGATTTGGAGTTGAGACAAAGAGATCAGATTATTGCCCAACTACACCAACACCTTTCCAAGACTAAGGAGAGAATGAAAGCTACATATGATAAGGGAAGGAAAGATCAACAATTTGAAGTTGGAGATTGGGTGTATTTCAAATTACAACCATATCGATTGCTTTCTTTAACTAGTGATCCAAGGCACAAGTTATCGCCAAAATACTATGGTCCATACAAGATCATTGAGCGTATTGGACCAGTCGCCTACAAGTTGCTTTTACCGGTAGGTAGTAAAGTACATCCTGTTGTACATGTCTCATTACTCAACAAGCAGCTCAAATGTGGCACAAGTGTGGAGGAATCCCTGCCAGAGATAGTTGACGAAGGAAAAGATGTTACCTGACGCCTTGCGGACAAGGCCCTTTTTTTCCAAGAGGGGAGGAATGTCACATGCCTAGTATCTTTAGGAATTATTGTTAGCTTATTATTTAATATTATCATTTAGACTGCTTTTCTATAGGAATTATTGTTAGTGATTATTTAATTATTTACCATCTGTTCAGTACTGTTGACCATTTCAAAAACGGTCATTATTCTGTTGGGATTGTTTGCCTTTTTTTTAGGGAAGTGTGCGACTGATAGGCATGAAGTGTTTATCCTCATTGTATTTAAAAAGGGAAGATGAATAAAAAAAGAGAGTATTGATTTCCCACCAATCCAAGTGTAGAAAAGTGCAATATTATCTATCTCCTTGAGAGCTTCTTCACGACAGAACCATTCCTCGTCGTGGTAGAGGCCGAGCGAGAGCTCGCCAACTTCAGGCACGTAACACCCCATGTTTCAAGTTTTGTGTTCAAGACTATCCCCCAGATAATTTTTGCAAAAAATTAAATTTTTTTTGCTTTTGGTTTTTGTTTTTCCTTTAAAAGAGGTTACTTAATTAGTTTATTACTTTGTTTCGGGTGTTCTTCAATTCCCTTATTCATGTTTATCTGGTTTTCCATCTAAATCTAAGTTAAAGTTTCGTTTTTGGTGCTTTATCTTGAATGGGTTAAGCTACAAATGTTGCAAAATACTTCAGAGGTTTGATCTTGGAGTTCTGATGCATTCTCCTCTTCTTTTTTTTCAGTTTTCGTTTTTTAAAAAAAAAATTTGAACTCGTTAAATAAATGATGAGCTCATTTGCTTTTAACTGTTAGATCTAAATCTAATGAATGATATCAACATTTGACTTATTCAGTTGGTAAGAGACTGTTTTACTTAAATAAGTGACTCGAATTCAAATCTTTATGAACGCAGCTATCAATATTAGAAGACTTTTGTCGCCTTCAAATCTCTCTATAAGTGAACTCCAAATTAGTCAAATAAACCCAAAAAAAATTAAAAAGCCTTTTATATAAAGGGTTCACGTATTCCATAATAGGCTCTAAAACCAAGGGTTGTAAATAACAACCATAAAAAAAAAAATCTAATGGAAGATAAAGACTTTTTAAAGAGACTTATCATGTCATTTTCTTAAAATTATACTACCATTAAATATTCAAACCTTGTTTGAGGTACAACACTCACTACAAAAGCTGTACACTATATATACACATAAATGTATATACGTGTATATATCACACGCATCATCCCAAGCCGACGACGTTTGTGAAAGCAGTTTCAAAAGACAGTTTGTGAAAGCAGTTTCAATCAATTTTTGTAATTGTATTTTCTTTTATAATATTTAAATCAAAGATTGGTTGAAAGTACATTTTAACTGCCTTCCTAAACTTAGTAGAACAACAATTAAATCAACTTGGATTACAGCCAAGCTGTACGCTTAGATAGACATCCATCCATAGTTTTCTTTTCCTTTTCTTTTTCTTTTTTTTTTTTTCAGCATGTCAACTCAAAAACTAATTTCAA
>CAMOHE010049145.1:0-101922 GCA_946598075.1 Artocarpus hirsutus
GAGAAATCGAGAGAGAGAATTAGAGAGAGAGTTATTGTGAAAATGAAATAACGTGAAAAAGAGTGTGAGAGGTTTCAGAAATTTCTGACTAAAAACGGGCTCATATGCGTGGAGAATGGAGAGGATTGGGCTGAGTCATCAATTTTCTCATAATTACCATATATTGAAATTGTAAAACGGGAAAACTTATCCATTAATTCAAATAATTGAAAAGTCAAACGTTTCATTACCAAAATTAAAGAAATCATACCATAATTATGATATTTAATCAGAATAAAACGTCCATATCATAAATTCCATCTTATCACAATTTTGTAAAATTTCTGCTGACTACTTGTCAGCTGTCATCGGCCTGCCGATCTCAGGAGTTCGGCCTGCCGATCTCAGAAGTCCGGCCTACCGATGATATACCATCGGCTTGCCGTTCTGAGGACATCATTTCGGCCTGTCGATCCGAATGGTCCGGCCTGCCGATCTGTCTTAACTCCCATAAATCATTCATAACATATAATTATACATAAAAATATAATTAAACACATAACATTAATGACATGAACATTTGAGCACATCAATTCCACGCGAGCGTCACCTGTCATAACACTTAGAATAAAAAAATGGTTAGCACCATTTATCATATATCATAACACATATCATGAGTATAATACTTATCATCGTCATTAATATAACATTTAACGTCATCATTAATATAACATTATCCGTTACATCAAATTAGGCGGGCGTTACAACTTTAAAGTGTAGTTATTTATCAACGTTATTTTTAATGTGAAAAATAAAGCTTTAACAACTACCATATATATTTGAACTTCAATTTCACTAAAGTGTTATTCCTCTAAGTCACCATTTCACTTAACTCATGCTCCTTTCTTTATATAGGCGTTATACAAAATAACATATTTTTAAATCTTTTTAAGGTAAATCTTTTTTCTTTTTGGAAGTAAATAGATTGTTTTAAATGTTTTATCAATGTGTTTATCTTTTTTTTTTCCTATCTTTGATTTCTTTTCTTCGTCTAATCTTTTCTCTCTCTCGATTCTTTTTTTCTTGCAACTTTTCCCTAAGCCTCTAAACTTCTTTTGGCATTTCACTTGTAAATAAAGTTTTAAGTTTAAAAATTATAGGATGTGAGAGCTTGTATACTATAATTGTTCAGAGGTTTACACTGTTCATAGTTGTAACTGATGAGTTGGGACTGATGGTGCATTTGGTTGCAATAGTGGAATAGTAATGATAATAAAAGTGGGAACGGTAATAGAATATAATGGAAAAAAAAGTTGATTTATTTGTTTGGTTGTAATTTTAGAATTATCATAGAATAAAATATGAATATTTTTATGTTGATAAAATTCTAATATATTATAATAGTAATATTTTATATATTAATATAATTAATATAGTATATAAAATGTAATATAATATAATAAAACTATAATTTTATAATATATTATACAATTACAATATAGAATAAGATAATATTATGATAATAGTTAATATATAGAAGAAAATGCAATTATAATATTATAATTATATTTTTATTGTTATAATATATAAAATATAATATATAATATCACAAGAAAATAATAATATTCAATTCTAATCCAATTATAATATTACAAATAGATTATATTATACTAATACAACAATATATTATATTATATTTTAATAATTATAAATAAATTATAATTATAATTACGTAATACAATATGCAATTATAGCATATAATACAATATAATAGATAATCAAATTAAAATTATAATATTATATTGATATTAAGTATATTAATAATTATATTATTATGTAATATATCATAGTTACATTAATAATATATATTGTGATCATAATATATAATATTATATAATAAAATAATATTATATTATTGGTATAATTATGATATTATAAATTACATTATTACAACTAAACTATATTATATTATATAATATTATATTATATTATATTATTACAATATCAAATATATTATATTACAATATTATATATGTTATTTTGTAATAATTAATATAATTATAATAGCAATCACCTATAATATTCAAGGATAATTATGGGAAAAAAAGAAAACAGCTTGGAGTGGCTGTTCCTCCCATGCGAGAAAGGAATGATGATTCACCCACTTGTTGAAAAAGTCATTCTATTTCAAATGACTATTTCTTTTCCAAAAAACAAACCAACTCTAGATTGAGGCTTCATTCTTTTTCTTTCCATTCCTTCCCCAGCCAAACACAACTTGAAGTTCCAAACACTCTTTAAAAGTAATGATAATTTTTCAACATAGTAAATCCAGATTTACAAAAAAAAAAAAAAATGCTATTTATTAATTTACTCCAAATTTCTATCATTCATTTTTATTTTCTCCAATATAACCTATCTCTCTGTCTGTCACTCTTATATGTAGCCTAGACTTGTTATACTCAAATATATATTAAAAATACAAAAAAAAAAAGAAGAAGTATTTTAAATATTCCCTCTAAAATTGGTTTTCCCCTAATACGCTCGTCCATTTCATGCTAAAGGTTGCTGTTTGCGTTGGTTGGTCTTGTAGACAACACTCACTAGTATGGGCTGTGGCAATTTTGTTTAGTTTATCCATTTTGAGCTCAACTTTCGTGTCATTTATTATTTTAAGAATTTTGTATAAAGCTTCATAGGTATCATGTAAATCCATATTCTTACAATAAATTATGAATAATTTAGGTGTTCTGACAAAGGTATTCTGATACCATGCACCACATGCACGACTTAAATGCAGCCACCCAACAAATGTATTCTGACACCATCAAATGCATTACATCACTAGGGGCAAGACCTTAAGAGAGAAAAATGTCGAAGTAATGCATCAAAAAGCCATCCAAAGATAGCCAACACTTGTACTCCAGTTTGTCTTATATTCAAATCATGTGCCTTTGTAGTTGTAAATACCACCCTCGCCGCCATCTTAGATTATTGCTATGACAACCTTGTCAAAGGAATATGAAGTCGGTGGTACAGCTCCAACCAAAATACTTTTTAAAGTGTTTGAAAGAGTAGTTCAAACCAATAGTTTAAATTATAAACATATAAAGTTTTCATATGTTACAATAAAAACTACGGTATAAAGCTCTCATAAGTTACAGTATTTAAACTCAAATTCCTGGTTTTAACTATTCTCTGAAACACCCTATTTGTCTTTTTTTTTTCTTCTTCTCTATCAATCACACTTCTAGGGCCTAGGCACCTTTAGCAGAGGGACATTGAATTACCGTGTGTTTGACAATAGTTCCTACCACACGGTTCCCACCACAAACTCAGTTATAAACAGTGTAAAGTTCTTACATGCTGCAGTAATAATAAAAAAATTGCTAAAGTGTAAAGCTCTCATATGCTACAATAAAAGTGGTTTTCACCATCGGTTCTCAACACCCTTTCAAACACCCTTTTAAATGGGTGAACGTACCCCATTCAATATTTAAAATTTAAATTTTATCTTTATAATTTTTCAAAAATTATAGGTATGCCTCCTTGTTAAGGGGAAAAAAATAACTATACCCATACTAAATTATTGAAAGATATAATTGTGTACTATTTTATTAGAAAAAGTTATAATTGTACCCCAACTATCGGTACATTATTGTTATAATGCCCTCACTAAAAGAATTTTTGGCCCACCATCGGTATTTTCTATTTGTTATTTATACTTTATTATGTGCAATCAAGTAAATAATTTTGCCTTCTTCATTTCATTTACATTAATTTATCAAAAAATTATTTATTTGATTATCTATATTAACATATTTCGAACTGATTTTATGAAAAATTGTATCAAATAACATTTTTTTAAAGTTTAAAGTAATATATAATTGCCTTAAAATATTTTAGGTATATAACATATTTATGGTGTAAATATTTTACTTATCTATGTATTTAGGTATAAATATATTATTTACCTTAAATATTTAAAAATATATCATTTATCTCAAATATTTTAAAACTTTGACATTTGCTTAAAAAAATTAAGGTCCTGTTTGATACATTTTTTTTAAGAGTAATCCTACAGAAACCAACGGGGTTCTCACTTGGGTCTTACGTGGCAGCGTTGGAGTGACTACAAAATTAATAACGTGGGCCCCAAGAGCATGTCATCCAGTTTGGGTGCAGAAATTAGCATTGCATGAGCCCTCCATATTAGACCTTTTCAACTTTAAATGCTAAGTTTTTTTTTTTTCAAAGAAAAAAAGTGGCATTACATTTAATTTGGGTTAATCATATAACTATATCTCTTAGTTGTTAATATTTTTCAATTTATTCCTCTATTTTTAAAAATATAAAGATATCATTTGAATTTGAAAAACTTGTTTTAATTTTATCCTTTGAAAATTTTTGACTTAAAAAACATAGACATAAAATAAAAATACCCAAGACCAAACCTAATTTATTTACGAAATATATGTTTATTTTTTTAAAAAAATCTAAAATTATATATTTGAAAATTTAAAAAATCATAAAACTTAAGAAATTTTTTAAATTTAATGTTTTGTTTTGGGATTTTTAATGTTTTAGTCATATTGTTTTGCCTAATTTTGCAAAAAAACAAATTGAGAATAGTTAAAATTAGGAGATATAATTATGTACTTAACCCTATTTAATTTTAAGACACTAGCAGTTTCTATACCGGTATTAAACGGTCTTTTTACTTCTTTTTTATTTTTTGAAAACTACTTCTTTTTTTATTTTTATGTTTTAGTTAAAGTGAGAGTAAAATATAAAATAAAAAATTTAACGTACTTCAAAATTTTCACTTATCATTAAAGTGATTCAGGTAAGTTAAAGATTATATTAAAATAAAAAATACAGTTTAAGAAAAAATACTGTATAATAATATGCAAAATTATACAGTATTAGAATAATATAGTGTAAAAAGGAGGTCGACGCAGTAATGTATACTTGTAAGTGAAAACGTAGATACGAAAAATATCATGATTGACCTCCAAAATTAAACCAGAGGCAAGTAAATTATTTAATACAGTACAGGAATATGTTTTTACACTGATTTTACTATGACAGTATAAGAAAAATACTACGTGACAAAAAATTATACAGTGTAAATTTTAGAGCCCCACAAAGTAGACACCCAATCGAATTTGATTGGGTCACCAGTTTAGAAATGTGGCCCAATAGCATGCCGCCACCTAGGGTATCCTTATGGATGACCACGAGTAACCAAAGTGGATAAGTGAGCATTTAATGAGATTTTAGCAAAAAATCTCACTTCTCCTTCTTCCTCCCAAACCAGCAGCCATTGATGGGCTCTCCCAAGAATTTTGCAACTTCATATCTTTGCAAAAAATAACCCCATTTAAGTTCAAGAGGCAAAGTTCAAGGATTTTTACAAGTTTTAAGGTAAAATCTC
Organism: Artocarpus hirsutus; assembly: GCA_946598075.1. NCBI lineage: Eukaryota > Viridiplantae > Streptophyta > Magnoliopsida > Rosales > Moraceae > Artocarpus > Artocarpus hirsutus. Next base: position 5,417 of record CAMOHE010049145.1, read on the forward strand.
AAACTTTTTACTAAGTTTTCATGGGTTAAGGGGAAAATTAATTCTTGTTGTTTTTGCATGAAAATGAAGCCTAGGAAGGAGTTCAAAGAGCCTTGGAAGGTTAGAAATCAAAATAGTGTTATTTGGGTAAGTTTTAAGTTTCAAACTTTTGAAAATTTTGTAATTTTGTTTTGACTTTTATTCCTTTGAACCTATGTGGGTTCTTGAGCATATATTTGATGAAATTTCATGGATATGTGATGTATGAAATTGTGAAAAGTTAGTTTATGGTGCAAAGTGATAGTTTTTGCAAAAAGCAATATTTTTGTAATTTTAGTATTAAGTTTGCAAAAATGATGATTTAGTATGAAAATGATTAAAACAAGAGTTAAAACTGTCCTTGCAAGGGTATAAATGCTGATTGAAAATAGATTTTGACAAAAATGCCTCAAGTACTAAATTGAAAGAAAAAGTTCTTTATCGGTAGATTTGAAAATCAGCTAAAAAGTCCCCCTAAACATTGAAATTTCAGGAAAGTTAAAACATGAAAGTTGTAGATCTCGACGAAACTGATAGATAACATAGATAGTTCATCAAAAATCTCAACCGATTGTGATATTTTAATTTTACAAAAATTTGTTGAAATTGGAAAAAAATTTTAAAGGGAAAAAATGTCATTTTTGCAAAGGATTTTGAATGTGATACTTTAAGCAAAAATGTTCCTTAAGAAAAATGGGAATTAATGGTTTAAAAAGATTATTTTTGTTCCAGGAGCAAAAATATAAACATTTTTGTATTGGGGCCAAAACTATAAAATGGTGTAAAAATTGGGTTTTCACTAGAGAACATTGGTTTTCTATACTACTGTAGGCAGTAAGTATCATAGATGCTAAGATTTAAGGATTTAAAGTTCAGTCAAAGAATGAATGAAAGAAAATGAGATTAAGGATAAAATGGTCATTTTATGAAAAAGATCAAAATAGACCCGAAACGCTCGATGTCAGGAAATGTTTCTTAGTGGGAATTTTTTCGTATTATGTAAGAAATGGAATGTTAAGTTAAGCAATGAGTTTTATAGAGTTACGAAATGGACGAAAAACCCGTTAAGGGTAAAATCGTCATTATCAAGGAGACAGCCAGAACGGAGTTGAACACTCCGATTTAGCATAAAGTTCTAGGACGAAAAATGTTCCGTAATACGTTAATTAACATAACCGTCATGTGTGACTAGAGATTTAATAAGGAATGTTTAAGGAAAGGAAAAGTAACCCCAGTGGGTTACAAGGCTAAGTAAAAACAATAGTAAAAGGATAGTATACAAGTCAAGTTAAAAGGAAAGAATGTTTAATGTTTATGTTTTATTATCAATCAAGTGGATTGATAAAAAAAAAGTTAATTGATAAGTCAGTTGTCGTTTGATCAGGATACGGAAGCCGGCAAATGAAAGGAAAAGGAATGAGAAAGGAACGGGATAGAGAATGTTACAGCATAGTCAGGTAAGTTTAGACCTCACCTACAACCTGAAGTAAATAGTTTTCAAATGCTTATATATATGTTTGCAAATGTATTTGCAATTGTTATGCAAGTTGTTTTTAAAGTATGTTTGCATTTATTATGCAAAAGCTTTGAAGATTCAAAGCAAGATTTGTAATGAATTTGCAACTGTTATGTTTAAAGTCTACTTGCATCTTGATATGCACAATGTTTTTAAAAGTTCAAGTTACGATTTAGAAAGTATTTAAAATATGCTTTGCATTGTGATAATGCATAATATTTTATAGTTCAAGTTATAAGTTTTATGATGCATTCATTATGCAATAAGTTTCAAAGTAAAAATTATAATTTACAAAATATGATTGCATTATTTGTTGCATTTGTCACGCCATAAGCCTTAGAATATAAGTTATAACTTCCAAAAAGTGTCTACGTTATAAGTTGCATTTGTTGTGCAATAGATTTTATAGTACAAGCTATGATTTGCAAGTGTGTTGCATATGATGTGATTGCATTTGACATGCTCAATAAAGTTAATAAGAAGGTAACGTAAAGATAAAAAGAAAGTGTCATATCAGCCTCTTTGTTATGAGGTAATGAAAGTAAAGTTAAAGTTTGACCTCCTAGATGTGAGGCACATGACCTCGAAGTTCGATGGTCTCAAGTCTTCCACAAGGGAAGCATCATGTTTATGATCTCATGATCGATGATGTTGGTACAAACACTAAAGTAAAATAAGGAAAGTGAATGTAAGATAAGGAAAGATAAGGACAAGGATTGAAAGTTAAAGTAAGATAAGGAAAGTTATAGAACGAAGATAGAAAGTTAAAGTATGAAAAGAATGTTCATAAGATGATCATAATCGAAAGTTCATAATTGAGCATAAATGGAAACATGCATTTTAGTTTTGCTTGTTTTCCTTGTTATGAAATATTTAAATGCTATGAAAACATTCTGAGGAATGTTTTATGTTAAGTGTTTATAAAAACATAAATGATGTTTATAAAGAGCAATCTACGGATTGTTTTATGTTAAATATTTTATGAAAAGCGTTTATGAAAGAAATACTTTATAAAACGTTTATGAGAAACGTTTTAGAAATGTTTTATGAGAAATATTTGTGAAATACGTCTATGAAAAATGTTTCAAAAGAAAGGTTTTTATGAGAAAAGTTTGTAAAGCATATTTTCAATGATTTGTGAGAATATGTTTGAACTTACTAAACGAAAGCTCATTAAAAATTTCTTTATGTTGTAGGTAATTTATGGGTGACCAGTAGGACCCGTTAGAAAAGCTGGGTGCTGTGGAGGACAGATGCGAAGATTTAGGTATGGATACCACCAGTGTTTCTTCCGCTATGCAAAGAAAAGGTTTTCCCCTATTTAATATAGTGTTTTTAAAGTTTTAAGAAAATAAGAGTTTTAATATATGTTTTCAAAGTTAAGTCATATTTTACAAAATGATTTATCTAATTGTAAAGTTAAGTTTTAAGCTATGTTTTGGTAAATGTTTCTTATTAAGTTTTAAGAAATGATTTGAAATGGTTTTAAAGGCAAATGTTGAGCGAGGTCTCAACTTGAATGGCGATAAAGGTTGTGATAGTTTTAAGTACATTTTAAAGAATGTTTAAAGAAAAAAAATTTTTATTCAGTATTTTTCTTACTAAATAAGTAAGATTACTGTTTAATTAAGGATGTTTTACATAAGTAAAGTGACTGCCTAAAAAGACAGGTCGTCACATTTTTTGCTACAAGAAAACTAATGGTATGTTTGGTTCAAGCATTCCTTGAACTCAATGGATTTAAATTTGGATTCAAGTATCAAGAATCATTTGGATACATATTTATTTCCCTCAAAATTTGAATCATTTGAATATCAAAAATCCAAGTTTTCAGAATTCTTATCCCCTTAAACTTTTGATATTCGGATATCTTTGCTACAGTAAAAACTAAAATTCTCTCTCCTATATTTGAGGAAAAAAAAATCATAACTTCTTCATTTGATATCCAATTGAGATGATTCTCATTGTGTTCCTAATGAAGAGAGAAATAAATCAAGATCCATATTGCATATTTTTTAAGATCATTAACATTAAGATTTTATTAGATTTATTAATAAATCAAAAACTATCTTTAATAAATTTCTAAACACAAATTTCAATTTTATTCCATAATCAGATGAAAACAACATCAATTTGAATAATAATTCAAATCACTAACTTAAATTAAATCACTAATTCAAATCCATTTACGAAACAGACCTTAAATTATTAAAGTTTAAAACTTTAAACTTGTATCTAATTCTTAATTTTCACAAAATGAGAAGAAAAGGAGTTCAAATGAGTCTTGCTGCGATTTCCTCCCTCACCTTGCTTTTTACTTTTATTTTATTACTATTTTTTTGGTTTTGGTTTTGATATTTGAGAAAAAAAAACGTGGGCTAACATTTACTTTTACAGTTTTTAGGACCCACACCATTAATGCAATAGTTCTCCAAATGCTACCACGTGGATGGTGCGAGAAGCCAATCGGGTTGCTTAAGATTACTCTTTTTTTAAACAATTTTCATTTTTTTAAACAAAAAAAAAAAAAGAAAACAGTATATGAAAATATGTTCGGCTGTTATGTTTATGTTTTTTTATTTTTTTAATCTATTATCGATTTTTTAAAAATTCTGGAAACAAAATATTTTTGTTTTCAAAATTTTTTTAAACAATTCTTTATGCCAAAAAAAAGGGAAAAGATCATGACATTTTCCAATCTGCCAGAGTTGGACAACATATCCTCCAATCCGAACGGCAAATCCTTAATGTGGTAAAGCGTGCTCCCCTAAAAGTACTTCACCTCTACATTTTCCTCCTTCATTGCCTTCTCAATCCTCTCCTCAGCCATGTGTGCATACCGCGTCGACGCCGATCTCCTTCGCCAGCTCCATCAGGACCATCTCCGGTCTCTCGATCCTCACCACCAGATCGAAGCCCCTCGCTTGGAGGTTCTGTCAGAGATCGATGACGAACTTGATCAGGAAAGTCGCCCTATACGGATTGGTCTTGTCGAAGCCAGAATAGGACTTGCCGTAGTTGCAAAGGTCAAAGTAGTAGATAGGGAGTGTAGACATGGACTCGTTATGGGTGGTATTGAGGCACTCATTGTCATGGACCCAGAGGTCATTGCAGAACTAAAGGATGGAGGCACAATGGGCCGCCGCTACGCTAGAAGGGTCCATGGGTTGCCATGGGTCGAGGGAGAGGGGGTTTTGGAGGGAGTTGGAAGGAGAACTTCTATGGCGGTAGAGATGATGTTGAGGAGAGAGAAAGATGAGTGAGAGAATAGGCTTGGGTAGGGACGAGTTTGACCTTGTTTGATGGCTGAGAAAACAAGGTGGAAAGTTTGGAGTTTTTGGAAGAAGTGCATGGGAAGGATTGTCTAGAGAGAAAGGAGATGGAGGCAATGGATACGATGAACAGTTGGCTGTTTAAGTGTCCATGTTTTTCTTTTTATTAGGAAGCTAATACGTACTGGTACTATAATCATATACTTAACCATACATGTATGACGAACTATTGTAATGTAACAACTTGTAACACCCTGAAATTTATTAAGTGTTATTAGAATGTAAAATGGTGGATTAGTGTGCCATAACGAGTATTTTAAACCTAACTTGATTATTTTGTGATATTTCTAAATTTGGTATTATTTAATTGTTTTAAAAATTTTTAATTACTTTGAATTCTTTTAATTGTTATTTTAAATTGTAATAAAATGATTTGTTAAATACCAAGTAGTTTTTATTTGAAAACAATGTGTTGTTACACACGGTTTTATGTAACTAATTTTCTCTCTCTTCCTCTATTTATTTCACATCACTCTCTCTCTCATTCATTTTCTCTCTCCTCTCTCGCTCATCTTTCTCGCTCTCTCTTCCTCTCTCACGATTTCTCTCTTTCTCTCTCATTCTCTCTCAAAATTTTTGAGACAAAATTCGACTTCAAGCTTTGGGATTGTGGATTGAAGGCTCGGGAACGTGATTAAGCAACCACAAACTCGAATCAAAGCTTAATCCAAGGTTAGTTTTCAAAATTTCTAAACTTTTTCAATTTTTCAATTTTTCTTGCATTTTGAAATCTAAGCATTTCTAAGCTTAGAAAACCTTCAATCTAGGTTAGATGAACTTAGATTAGCTAGAATATAAACTTTGTTTCATCAAAAATAGATTTGAATCAACATTTTTCATTTTTCTCAAATTTTTCTCATTTTTGGATTTTTTCAAAAATCTTGTTTAAAACTTGTTTTAATGCATTAAAAAGTAATCTATTATGCTTTTCTATTGACTATGATCATTACCCATGCCTGAGAATTGAGAAAACAGGTTGAAATTGAAGATTTGGGTTCGGGGAGGCCGAGACCCGTGCTTGAAAAATTCTAAAATTTTTTCAGATCGGTAGGCCGGATTCATATGTTCAGCAGGTCAGATTCATCCGACCGGCAGGTCGAACCTGGGAAAGTTTGACCGACCGAACTTGGACCTCCAGCAGTTCGGCCGGCCGAACCAGGGCAACCGACAAGCCAACCAGGCATGTGAAATTTTGTGATTTTTCACCCGTTTTCACCGTTTTGAACCCCGATTGAAATTTCAACTTTATAAAATGATTTTATAAACCTAAGTGGTACACTAGGACACCATGAGAGGATTTAATAATCTAGGATATCTCGGGTTAAATACTAATAGACCTAGTTTTCATTTAAGGTTGTGCGTGGATCTGTAGAACTAACGTATAACAGACAGGGATTACGTTGTGGGACACCGACACGAGTATCGAGGTAGGACTTCTACCCCTTCTTTGGTAGCCAGTTTCAAATGTTTTGGTCTCAAGTGAATTTTTAACAAAAATGTTTCTAATGATTGGTTGAAAAAGGATCTTTATTTATTATTTCATAAATGGTAGAATTGAGGTGATTTTTATAATAAACCTCATAATGAATGTAAATGATCATATTTGGTAAAAAGAGATTTTAATAATCATGAAAAGATATATGTATATATATATTTTAGGACATGATGCCATATCAGAGATCGGGTTGTGTAGTATGCGACCTTGGGGGCAGGTCCTGAAACCCAACTGAGCTACTATGGTGGTGAATTACATATGGTTTACCCAGGAAAAGAAAATGGTATTTTTCTGGTCGACCTATTTAAATTGTTTTAGTAAGATAAAGCTTTTATTAAATTTTTATTTATTTATTTATTTATTCTAGTTCGTTTTCTATGTATTTATTTGATTAATGAAGTTTTTTTTAAAGTTAAATATTTTTAAAATATAGTCCTATTGAGCCTTTCGCTCACATTTTGTTTGTTTTAAAATCTTACCCCATAGGTGGATATCAGCTTAGGATTGGAGAAGAGTCCGCTGACTGGACTTGCGATCAGTAGAAGATTTTGGTAGGTTATAGTACAACAATTCAAGGCATGTATGCTTCTTAACTTTCTCTTTTATTTTGGACTGTGGTTGTATTGTAATATTGTTAGTACTATGTGTGCGCACAAGATGTGGGCCAGTGGGACCCATTTCCGCTTTACCTTATATTTTGATTTTTTTTTTACTGTTTTCTTATTATTTATTTTGTTATTCTCATTTGTTCAAATATTATAACTGCTTATTTTAAATAAACGATTTTAAAATTATTACATTTTTATTTATAAATTAAATTTTAAACCCCTGTTTTTAACTAAATCTCTATTTAATTAACTTAATTAATCTGTCACGTCACTTCCCATACCACGGGGCGTGACAAAACTATCAAAGATTTGCAACTAAAGATTTTCATAGTTGCAGGTGTGGCTTTGTAATAAGTATGTTTGATTCCACCTAAAATACATGCAAAAGTTTAAATCTCTCATTGAAGAAGAAGAATCAGCAGTATATGTTTTATTTTCATTTCTCTACGAAACATTTTGAAATTGTCATTTTTTTTTAATTTCGTCGATCTCAACGAAGTGTTTTTCTCGTAATCCTAGCTTTCACAATGAGCCCAGTTTGTCAGGTTGACCCCCGATGGTGAGTCTAGGTAGCAAACACGACAACAATAGTGAGTCTATTCTGACCTTGGCCTTTACCTCGACCAAACTAGACCTCAACACTGTATCCGATGAGCAGTCCTGGCCCTAACAATGATTTCGATTCGTTGGCCCGACCCTGACTATGAGTTCATTCTGACTCCTATTCCGACAATTGGTAATCTGTCCCATCATTCCAATAGATCGAGTTCAAATTAACTATTGAATTTTTTGTTTAAAAAAAATTAACAAAATTCACTATCAAACATATTTTTTGTTTTTTATTTTTTTAAATAGAAAATAAATAAGAGTTATCAAACATGTTTTTTTTTTAAAAAAAAATTAAAAATAAGAACAAGAGAAAATATTTTTATTTTTCTATTTTAAAAATAAAAAATAAAAATAATACTAAACGGACCCTAAATTTTCCCTCATTCTCTCCTAAATTTTGATAATTGGTGGTGAAATCAAGTTTATGTTCACTGTTCGGTGGAGTTGTTGTTTTTGCGTCGTAACCTGAGCGGGCCATCAACATCTCTGCTTCTGTGCTGTGCTTTTGTAATAGCCTAGGAGCTTGGACGTTTTGTTTAATTTCCAAGATTGGATTATATTGTCAAGATTTGTTGCTATCACAAAATAACTCTTTCCCATCCAGAGCAATTATTTGCTTTAAACAGCCAATACTAACAGATGCATCAATAATATATTTTAAAAAAATGAATAATTAATTAATATATTATTATTATGAAAAGATTCTGTTGTTCTTAAAGCATGTTCCTCGATTTGGCTAATTATACAAGTTATAGATTACTATTTTTAGAGAAGCATTTCCTCTTTGGCACACTTTTTTTTTTTTTGTTTGGCTGGAAATGCTTTCCACCGTATTTTTCTCTTGATTATGAAAATTTTGAAACGCTAGAAATCTGATATCCTTCTAATAACGTACAAGCTACCTTATATGTATATTATTTCCAGCGAGAGGGTAATAATAAGCATATTTTGATGGCTTTCAAAGAATAAAGATGTAATCATCAATTTCTATTTGGAACACTTTATTTGATTTGTATAACGTAAATGGCTCCAATTTCCTTCCAAAATATAAAAATTGTTGTTGCAATTTTTCAAGGAAGGAATGTAGTCTCAACGGTTTTTTGTTATATTGTACAACTCAGAAACAAAATTCATTTTTCAGAAACAATTCAAATGTAATACGTTTGTTATGTTTTGTTTAATTTGTTTAATTTGTTTATTTTTTTTTTGTTTTTTTGCTTAAAAAAATTGTTATCCTACCCAAATGGGTAATATTTTGACTCGAACTCAAGACTTTGTCGAAGAAAAAGCAGCCTAATTTCCTACCCAAATGACGGATTATCTACATATATATATGTGTCCATATGTAATTACAATTCTATTTTTATGTGTAAGGATACTTGAAAATAGTATTCAGAGCTAATACAAAAGATTCCTTAGTGACCTGAAAAACTTTTCCGAGAAAATCTTTCCAAAAATTATAAAACCCCTTTTCCAAAAATGAAAAGTAAATAAGAAGTTAAAAAGTTTCCTTACTAAATGACCGGTTATCCACCAATTCATAGGTGTCCATATGAATATGATAATTACAATTCGATATGTTTATGTGTGTGGATGCACAGAAGTATTTCAGAGCTAATACAAAAGATTCCTTTGTGGCCTGAAAAACTTTCCCAAGAAAGTCATTCCAAAATCATAAAATCCCTTTTCCACAAATAAAAAAATATCTTATAACAAAAAAAAAAAAGAAGAAAACTTGCCTCTTAATCAGACCTTAGCATTTTCAACAAGGGCTGTTTTATTATTATTATTATTTTGCCTCAAGAAAAAAAAAAAAAGGAAGGAAATAAAGATTGGATTTGGCAATGCCATTTTTGGATGGATAGCACATATATAGTAATCTATCTGTCACCTCTTAATCTACTATCCTAATTTTGGTCATACCTTCCTTGTTCAGACCCATTAGATTTCTAATCCGTTCAAGTAACATGATTATATATAGGACGTTGTTTCTCTTTGGCTCTCCCTGAGTCTAAATTTTGCTGTCTTAGTGTTTGGAAGAAAAAAAGAAAGAAAGAGGAAAGTAAAAAAAAATGGGTAGAGGGAAAATTGTGATAAAGAAAATTGAGAATTTGAGTAGCAGGCAAGTCACATTTTGCAAGAGACGCAATGGGTTGTTCAAGAAAGCTCAGGAGCTCTCAGTTCTGTGTGATGCTCAGGTTGGAGTAATAATTTTCTCTAGCACTGGAAGGCTCTATGAATTTGCCAACACAAGGTATATATACGTTTGATTAGCGCTATATATATATATATATATATGATTAGCTTTATATTTTGTATGTATGCACAAATGTCAAAACTTATAAGAAAGAGAAATATATATAATTTTTCCAAACAATCTTGAGCTTAATTTCTAAACTATTAAGCCAAGTGAAAGTTAATTGAAACACAAATATTTCAATGTAGATACGAGGAGAACAAAAGAGATGGGGAAATTACAAGTATAACTAAAAATTGCTTTGTTTTGCCCCTTGCTATTTGATCTTTGGAAAGAGAGGCGAGACAGAAAGGAAGGAACTCCTTAGGATGAGAATGAAATGTTTTTGTAAGGCCAAGTAATCCTTTTATTTTACAATAAAAGCAATCTTATAAAAGCAATCTTATTTTACAATAAAAACAATCTTATTTTAGTTAAACATGATGTCTATTTTTGTTAGAAACCTTTTTTTTCTTTTTCCCTCTCTTTCCTAAGTTAAAATTTTCTGCAACCAAATTACCAGTCAGTAAATCATAAAATTTTGCCCTGTGTCAACTGCGCACTATCTACCTAATAAATATATATTTCCCCCCCTTTTTTTTTTTTCATTTTGGTTTATTTTTGGATAATAAATCAATATATTTTTGATGGCCCTCTCTTTTTAATGTCATGAAGAATGGAAGACATTCTTTCAAAGTACAACAATAAGGGAATAGAATCAAGTGTTCCAGAACCTTCTGAAGATTTAGAAGAAACAGATACAGAAACAGAGGTATACTATATATTTTTTTTATACATGTTTACATTTTGTTTAGTATATTTTGTTACAATATATATATAAGTGGCACTAGTTATTATTGTTTCTCTTCTATGTTATTCCAACGTGCCAAAAATTTTCTTCTAATGTGAGAAATTTTAAATAAAAGACAGCTTCACAGGGGCTAAATTTTTGTAATTTAGTTGTGGAAGCTTATAAAAGACACAATCATATGCACATAACTTTGGTTTAGTTTAAATTGTTCTCTAGCTTCTTATGTTTTTTTTTGTTTTTTTGTTTTTTTGAAGAAATCTCAACCGGAGCATGATACAAATGAAGTTTTGGTTGAAACCGAAATGCTGAGATTGACATGCATGTAAGTACTCACTCTGATTATTTTGGGTCATCTAAGAATGTAAATATATATGGTGTAGCAAAAATATTTTCAAGGGGCCTGGATTAATCTAAATTTGTATTTTTTTAAAACAAACTCTGTGCTACTTGTTTTTCTTTCTTTTTGCACCACTTGTCTATCTCTTTCATCCTTTTTTTTTTAATTTTATCTAAATATATCTTTCTTTTCTTTTTTTCACAAATTTTGTAAACTAATTTAATTCACATATTAAAGGTCATGAAAGTAAGAACTTAAGTAGTAGCCTAATTAATTTTTGATTTATTTGTAGTTCTAGCTTGAAATAATGAGAGAAATTTTAAAAGTGAAATATAGAGATAAATTAAATTCCAGGTAAATTTTGTAATTATAAAATTTCGGAGGAGGCAAGACTTGGATGCAATTTGCAAAAAAGGGCCTACTTGGGACTTGGGTAAACAATAAGTACAGCCCATTGGGCCTGCTCAACATGGAAAGGAGAACTTTGAGATGCAATTGCTTACGATATCTTAAACAACACAAGGACTATCTCCTTCGATTTGTCGTTATTCTGTTGCAGGAGGATGATGGGTAAGGAGTTGGATGGATTGAGCTTCAAGGACTTGCAACAGCTGGAAGACAAACTGGCTGAAGGCATATTGTCAATTAAAAGCAAGAAGGTTCAAATTCGGTTGTTTATTTACTACAATTTGAAAATTAGCCATAGTCTGAAAAAAAAAAAAAAAAAAACCGTTATTAGTGGGCCGTTTTGAAGCATAGTTCAAAACTTTGAAACAAAGTTATTTTGAAATTCAAATTTCTCATGAAATACTTTGTAGTTTAAACTGCGTTTTTAATGCCTATAAATTTGATGCTTGGACTTAATATATTTCTTTCGTATTAAGCAAGAAACACAAATTTTCCCAATTTACAAGTAATTTTTCATGCGAAATCATGATTGTGATCATCGCTTAATTTAACTGTATTCATGGAATGAGAGCCATTGTTTATCTAGCTAGTAGACCTTGGTCTAAGATTTAATTTTAGAGGCCTAACTAGAAATTCACATTTTGGCAGGAGCAACTTCTTTTGGAGCAAGTTAAGAAGTCCACATTAAGGGTAAACTTTGCAAAAAACCCCCCATTAATGTGTCTAATATGCTTATTATTACACACTTCTAAATTTTGGTGGCACTTAGGAAAAGAGAATGGTCCAGAACATATTTTTTATTAAAAAAATATCAGGGTTGATTATATATTTCATTAAATATAGCAAAATTTCCCTATTTATTAAAAAAAAAAAAAATCAACTTCTTTTGTTGAGGTACAAATGCTCAAAAGTTTGGCACAAAATATATAATTTATAAGTTTTCCATATATCCACAGGAGCAAAGAGCCATGGCAGAGAATGACATCTTGCGCAAAGAGGTAGGAATTCAAAACTTGATCTAGCGTTTCAAATACAAGAAAACAAGAACAATATTGTCAATTTATTCTGTGTTTGCTGGTTGTTAATCTGTTTTTCACCTTACATGTACGTAATTATAAGTTGAACGAGATGCGGCAAAACTATCTCACACCAATCCTTGCTTCCAATCCTCTGGACTGGAGATCTTCAACCCTAAAGAGCAGTACTAAGTCGGCCGATCCCGTTTCCGGCGCAGATCAGGAAAAGGAGCAATTTCCAGACACCTCTTTGCAGTTGAGGTTTGCAACAGTGACTTATGGTTTCTATTTTTTATTCTTCTATTGTAACAAAGACATAAATAATGGCATCTTATATTGTTACGTAACAGTTATGTTATAATGTCAAATAAATAGTGATGACGTTACTAATAATATGATTAGTGTGTAAGGCAGTCAATAAATTTGATGCTTTCCCTTAATAGTAAGTTACATGATTTGACGTCAGTAACCTAATAGTTTACCGAGTATAAAACTGTTAAGAAATGTACCACATTATAATTTGTGCGTCGACTTATTCTAGTAATTTATATTTTAAGCAATAGTTCTAAGTGTGTTTGAAAGAACAATTGGAACTAAAAATGATGGTTAAAAACTGTAGTATGTGAGATGTTAACACTATAGTAATTTTTTATTTTTATACTGTAGTTGTTAAGAGTTTTATACTATTTGTTTGTTGTAACCAATAGTTTTAATCGAGATGTCAAACAGAGACTTAGCATTACTTTAAATTTTTTTATCTTATCTTTAAAAATATTTTAGGGTATTTGAAAAGTGTGATTAGAACTAATAGTTTGAACCAATTTTGGTTAAATACACTGTAACATGTGAGAGCTTTACAATAGTAACTTTTTGCTTTTTATTGTACTTGCTGAGAGAGCTTGACACTGTTTATTGATTAAAACTAACTGGTTCTAATTGAGAGCCATATATCCTATTCAAATAAAGAATAAAGCTTTTGTCCAAAAATCAAAATGTTAGTTAAGAGATTTTTACTATTTTTTTCACTTAAGATAATAATTATTATTTCTTTTTTCAGGTTGTCACCAGATTCTAGTCGAAAGAGGAAAGCTCCCAAGATTGAATCCAGTACTTCCCCTGAATCAGCAAGTCAAGTGGCCTCAGAGTGAATGAAATTGCTAGATGAAATTAAAGTCATTTTCATGCAGTTTGTAGCTTGCTTTGCTTTGTTTTTTTTAGTGGTAATAATTACTTTTTTTAGATACTTTGAGAAGGAAATGTTTTTTTTTTTTTTTTGTTTTTTTCCGAAGATGAAAAGGCTTCATTGAAAGAAAGGAATAAAAAAAAAAAAATGTCCCTTCTCTCATAAGCTACTTTGTTAAACAAATTCTCTTTTGTAAATAACCCGTCCTTCTGAGCATGATCATTATTTGAAGTACTAGAATTATAGACACAATTAATTGAAGACTAAAAATAAATTCACAAACACACGTAGCTAGTCATTAGTGTGGATATTCTTATTCAGTTTCAAGTAACTTTTGCCCATCATTGACTTTAATTTTCATGTATTTCGGCCTTTGATCACCATGATAACTTGCTCCATTCACATGTGGGGGGCGCATGATGGTTTATGATCCTTTGTGAAGGCTTAGATATGGTCACTTTCATTTCATAGGCCACGAGTCATCTCTTTGTTAAAAGTCAAAATCTATTTGGAGGCCTCTTTTGTTGGGGGAAAACGGCGTGAAAAGTCAACACCTGTGATTGGCTTTTGCGTCTATATATATTACTAGTTGAAAAATCCGTTTGTGTATTAAAGATGTTAATAAAAGAAAGAAAAAAAGATAAAAAGGTGAAAAAACATATATATATATATATGGAGAAAAAAAGACAAAATGGTAAAAATATGATAAAAAAAGAGGGACATAAAAGTTAAAAAAGAAAGCCCAAAAAAGAAAAAAAAAAAAGGTTTAAGAAACCAGAGTAAATCCCAAAACATAGATTTTCTCTTTTAAGATTAGAGAGATATTAAGGGAAAAAAATACAAATGGTTTATTTTTTTAAAAAATTTATCCGACTTCTTACCATTTTTTTATGCATCAGAAGTCCTTTAGTATATGATGAGTATCATGAGACTTTGACTAATTAAAGCTTGCAACATCAATATTCAAAAAACGTGAAAAAAGAAACGATGAAACCGCTTTCAATGAGAGGAGAGGGAAAGAACAAGAAACGGGGTTAAGAAAAGCCTTTCTCTTTAATATGTGTTAATAGATTAGATAATTTGTCAGATTAAAAACTCAAAATTGTGCATGTTATTGAGGAAATAATTGTTCAAAAACGTGATTCAATAAGAGGAGAGGGAGAGCACAAGAAATGGGGTTTAAAAAAAACCTCTCTCTCTTTAATATGTGTTAATAGATTAGATATTTTGTCAGATAATTAAAAACTTAAAATTGTACAGTGTAAGCTGTTACAATGTAAAGCTACAGTATAAAACTTTCATATATTATAGTGTGCAGCTCAAACTATAGTATAATTATTGAGGAAATAACGTATGAAAGAATAAAAATTTGAGGTGTTTGGGAGAGTGAAGTTTTAACCATAAACAGTGTAAGCTGTTACAATGTAAAGCTACAGTATAAAACTTTCATATATTATAGTGTGCAGCTCAAACTATAGTATAATTATTGAGGAAATAACGTATGAAAGAATAAAAATTTGAGGTGTTTGGGAGAGTGAAGTTTTAACCATAAACAGTGTAAGCTGTTACAATGTAAAGCTACAGTATAAAACTTTCATATATTATAGTGTGCAGCTCAAACTATAGTATAATTATTGAGGAAATAACGTATGAAAGAATAAAAATTTGAGGTGTTTGGGAGAGTGAAGTTTTAACCATAAACAGTGTAAGCTGTTACAATGTAAAGCTACAGTATAAAACTTTCATATATTATAGTGTGCAGCTCAAACTATAGTATAATTATTGAGGAAATAACGTATGAAAGAATAAAAATTTGAGGTGTTTGGGAGAGTGAAGTTTTAACCATAAACAGTGTAAGCTGTTACAATGTAAAGCTACAGTATAAAACTTTCATATATTATAGTGTGCAGCTCAAACTATAGTATAATTATTGAGGAAATAACGTATGAAAGAATAAAAATTTGAGGTGTTTGGAAGAGTGAAGTTCTAGCCATAAACAGTGTAAAGCTCTCATATGTTACAATGTAAAGCTATAGTATAAAACTTTCATATATTATAGTGTGCAATTTAAACTACTATAGTTTGAACTCTTTTTTTAAACATCTTAATTATCTCGACTATTGTCTTTTTTTTTTTGACTTATCATTTTCTGATAAATAATTATGAATTTTGTTTTTAGTTTATGACATGTCGTGACAAGACTAAAAATTATATATGCTTGATTATATATCGCACTACCGATGGTGATCAGCAGAAGTAACGTCTATTTGGTTTACGAGTGTAGTCGAGTCTTGATCATTATTACCTCGTGCTGATAAATTTAATCTTATAATTAGTATCTATAATTGATTGAAAGTTAGAATATAAATTTAAATCCTACAAGGCTAATTCAACTATAATTGTCCCCACGTAATTGAGACAATACACAGGGTTATTTGTTAGACAATCCACCTCACCAACAAACCCGTTTCTTTTAAAAGATATAGATTTTTTTTTTTAAAAATTTAGTTGTAATTGACATTTTAAGTTTAAAGATGATAGTATATAAGAATTTTATATGATAGCAATTTTTTGTTTTTTGTTTTTTAATTATAGTTGT
This sequence comes from Artocarpus hirsutus, assembly GCA_946598075.1. NCBI lineage: Eukaryota > Viridiplantae > Streptophyta > Magnoliopsida > Rosales > Moraceae > Artocarpus > Artocarpus hirsutus. The sequence continues at coordinate 21,585 of CAMOHE010049145.1, forward strand.
TGATAGAATTTATACAATCATAACTGTCGAGGTTGAAACTAAAGCTCCAAACGCCCCTATCTTGCGTATTGTATATAATTGTTTTTAGATCCATTTATATGCCTACATTCATACAATGCTACCCTAGCTAGCCTATATAGCTTTCTTTTTTTCTTTTTCCTTTTTTTTGGGAGTATCTTGTTTCAAGTTACGTAAGCAGCACTAAATTTGTCGTGGATAATCAATGCTAATTGTTCTTGTAATTATTCTGTAATACAATGCCCTTCTCCGAACTAAATATTCGCTTGACAAGCTCCGTAGCTAATTAATAGTAGAAAAGTTTTGCTTCTTTTCTTTGTGGGGGCATGCTGTGGAAGCCAACGTAAATAAATCAATAAATTTATATGTTAAATGTTAATTGAAGGCTATCATGAGACGTTCCTCTACATTATTTGCTAGGTTGTTATTATTAATTTTTTAATAAGTAGGGTCATATTATCATCAAGATAGAGTTAGGTTGTTAGTCCCCGGGAAATTTTAGGGTGTTGAAAATAAAATAACCGGCAGTAATACCAAAAAAATGATAATTTAGGTTAGAATTTGTGACCTTCGAATGTTAAGAATTGTATAAATTTTGATATGCTTGTAAATTTAAAATGTAACGTAATTTGCATATTTTGAACCATATACTTGTGAAGTTTGAATCTTTGAAGTTCTAAAAATTGTAATAGAGATGTAAATCAGAATGGGTATTGGGTACGGTGAAGGTACCATAAAAAGGACCTGTTGATTAATCCACTGTCTTTTGGAAGGTACGATCCTAAGCCTGTGAAAATTTACATGGTTGAGCCCTCATCCCTTCATCGTTGTCTACATTAATACTTTCCATATTGTCTCCAATTCAAAGTGTCTTTATTTTGATTTCGCTTATAAGTTTGAGTATAAATTTAATTGTTGTATGGAAACAAAAAATTACATTAGATTCATGTTGCTTCATGGTTTTGAAATGATCACATGCAAATTTATATGCCTTTTAGTATTTCAGTTGTAATTGAAGTTTTAAGTTTAAAAATTATAGTATGTGAGAATTTTGGACTGCAACAACTTTTTTACTATTTGTTGCAACTAGTTAGAACTGATACGTTGAAACTGAAGTACTAAACGGACACTTAAACTACATATGCCATAATTCATGCATAGAAATAATTAAAAGAAAAAGTCTACATTAGATTCCAACCGGTAATACTTCTTTGTAGCTTTCATATCAAGAATGAATAACGAGGAATCATCTCTCATCCCTGGCCCATTGATCAAGTACAAATTGATTCAAGGAGGAAAAAAAAGAAAAAAAAAAAAAACAAGGTACAAATTGTTTGAGAATATTCATTTATAGTATTATTGAGCAATGCAATTTTCTTTGAAAAAAAACTGAAGAGAAATGCAATTTTTATGTTATTTAGTACTTTGGCCTTTTTCAAGGAAAATTATATACGAAAGACTGGGAGCTTCACACATATGCCATCTTTTGGCACCGTGGATTCAAATTTGCCAACTGGTAAAAATTGCCATTGGCATCTCCTCGACACCCAAGACGATCAAGCAGGGAGATCTTCGCTTTCCCCGAAGGCCGGTTCACTTCCAAAAGAACAACGGCAGGGACAAATTAATAATAATGGTTTTTAAGGTGGCATTTTTCCTAAATATCCCAAAAAAAAAACTGAGATAGGTAAGAGATAATAATCTATAAGAGTGAGATAGGAAAAAACTAAGACAATTAAAAAAAAAAAAAAAACCTACAATGCCCCACCCTATACTATTGTGAAAATTTATTTACTTACTAATATTAGTTTCGTATTAAGAGTATAGGGCGTTTGGCATCTTGGTTCAAACTTTAAACCAATCGGTTTGAACTAAGGGCCGTTTGAAAGGGTTTATTTTTAAGTTATTTTTGGTTTATTCTATTCAAAAGCTATTTATGAACCCGTTTGGATGATCTATAGAAAAGTGTTTATGGCATTTATAAATACTTATTGGAGAAGTCAAGCTAAGAATGCTTATGAAAAAAACACTTTAAAAGCATTTTTGTTTATACTTTTGATCTTATATTTAAGAGTAATAAACTAAAAATTCCATCTATAACCTTGAATTATATTACTTTTTATATCAATAAGGAATTTTGATGACTGCATAAAATAAGAATTTTAACGTATTTAACTAGACGGATTCAAAAACTCTTATAAAATCCAAAAAACACTTTTCCATGCACTATCCAAGCATTCATTAAAAAACCCTAATTTATGATTATCTTCTTTTACTGCTTAAAAGTAAAAGTACAAGGTATTCCAAACATGCCTTAATAATAGTGTAAAGCTCTCACATACTATAGGATAAAGTAATTGGCATTTATACCGTAAAATTCTCACATGCTATAATGTTTAAACCACTTTTTTCAGTTCAAACCAATTTTGCTAAACACCCTATAAATAAAGAGCGACAATTGACTTTCCTTTTTCCATGATTGGGAGTGAGTACTTCTAGCTCAACTATAGTTCTATCTTCTACATATAAGCGTGCGTGTGTATATGTGAGTTTAATAGTTACGTTTGTAACATGTACTGTTATTATTAGTCATTTTGATAAAAATTTGATGGCTATAATGAAGTGGATAGTTGACCAAAAAAGGATATCACCACAATTTATAAGCATTTAATTTCAAAATCTCTCCTTTTTAGATAAGATTTAGGTGAGCATTTTACTTGTGACCTACTGACATAACTTTTTATTTTTCTAAAAAATAGAAAAGTAAAGTAAAGATTTATTACATAATTTTTTATGATTCGATGAAAGATCTAGTATTGGAACTTTTAGATTCCTAATAGTAAATTTATTTATGAGTTTGGGTTCAAGAAGTGTGAAAAAAAAAAAAGTTCTTGCTTGTCTATCCCTCTCTATGGAAGCGAGGATGATCCGCATGGTAGTAGTGCAGAAAGATTTTCCTCCCTCTAAAATAGGCTTCATTTTTTTTGGCTAGAAGTTTAAGTAAGTGCGAATAGCATTGGGACTGCTTTTTGTTCTACATTGAACCTACTTGGTTTTTGATCGAATATTCCAATTTATTTACTATATTGATCGAATATTCCAATTTATTTACTATATCAAGTTCTGTAAATGTTTCCCCCTTCAATTTCTGCCCGTTCGTGTAAAACTAAATGCTTTTTATTATTTATCTATTCTACAATTTTTTTTTTCAGTTCTCTTTGTTTCTTCCCCATTTATATAGACAGCTATTTTGACACTTTTATTCTTTAGGTTTTAAAGAGCAGAAAGTAAATCTTATTGAAACAATATGCAGTTACAACTAAAATTGAAGACATTTATTTTTTTTTTTTTAGTGAAGACAAGAAATTTTTTATTCATTGTTTTAATTTGTGTTTGTTGAGGTCTAGCATTGGATCGTTGTGCTTCAACATCATGTGCGACTGCGCACGGTAATAAGACGGCTCTTCTCTGCTCGTCTCGGCCTCTCAAGTGAACCTACAACAAGAAAAAGGACGCTTTAGAGGTAAAGGGGCATCGGTATGGTGCTGGCCAAACTCTCTCGGATGCTCAAGTCAAGTACTTGTTTGACAGAGTACGGGAGTTGAGTTAGTCAGAAAAGAGCACATTTCCTTGAGCTATAGTAAATGCGCTCTATTTATAGGCTACTACTTGAATTGGGTGTTAAGTGAGTTTTACCCGTGACTCGTCTGTCACGTCAAGACTTGTCAGGAAGCAGGTGATAAGTGTCGTGATACCCATAAGAGGATTGGTCTCTATCTGAGGGTTGAAATGAGGCCATATGTCAACCTTCTATGTTGAGTTGTCGCCTAGTTGTAGGCTCTAACAGTCCGACTCAAGCATGTGTTCTTCCCGAGGAGGTAGTGCCTTGTGTCGTAGCCAGCAAGGGCCCTGTAGAGCACCTCGAGAGGAAAAGCTAAGCACATGAAGTTGCAGATTTGCCTACTTAATGATCTTGCTAGCATAGGAGACAAGATGCCGTGGAGGCAGTCCTTAAGGATGGTGTTAAACACACCCCCAACAATAGCCCTCTAGTGCACTTGGATGGTGCTCGGCTGGGTAGACTATACTGAGAGGGTGTGGTTGGCTATGGTTAGCCCTTACAGTTTGTCTCAGGGTGATGGAATTTGAAGGGATAGATGGTCAAGCTCAGTGGGGCATGTGTCAACATGCCATTGGTTGTTTCCTTGACGAGTGTAATCATTGCATCTCTTTGAGTTTTGCGCTCGAGTTTCGGCTATAAATAAGAGTTGGTTCTCTGTTGTTCTAGAGTGTTTTCATGACTAATTTCTAAACTTTTGAGTTTTAGCTATCGAGCAATAGACAATAATCCGAGGGCTTTTATTTATAGACCCAAACAACTTTAACCCAAACAGGTAATTTCCAAACACGAACTTAACCATGCTTCATTTAAGTGACTCCTGAAATGACTTGATTGTCTTTAGGTCCGATGAAAGTACTAAGATTGACTAGACGAGAACCAAGGACTCAGAAATTATGGAAACTTTGCCTAATTAGGATGGGATGGCCCGGTTGACCGAGATTCTTAGCCTTGGAGAGGGAACAATCTTGGGGAGAGAGTTCCTTGAAATGATTGAAGGAAACGCCCGATTAGACCATGTAGGAGAAAGGACCCATACATCGGGGCAATCGCTGCAAGCATGTCTCGGGTTACTACTCGGGAATGTGCTAACTTGGCGGTAGCCACCAATGTGCTGAGCACCTCAGGTCGGGACGTCAAGGTATCAGCTCCCATAATGGGAGAAGTATCCATCGATCTGTTCATCGAAAAGGATTGCCCAGCAAGAGGTGAAAAGGTTGAGGGCAAGGAGGACGAAGAAGAAAGGCCTGTCATGGTGGCTAGGGTTCGAGGAGTTATCGCCTATAGAAGAGATTGGCCTAGCCAGACTTTAGCGGAAGGATATACTTCAGGGATGACACCAACCCGTCTTGAAACCTTGCATCAGGAATATCAGATTCCCTATGATGTTGTCCTTATGCTGCCTTAGGAGGAGGACTCGCTTCTGGACCTGCCGAAAGGGTATATTATATTATTCTAGGAGTTCTTCTAAGTAGGACTCTACCTTCCATTCCATCCCTTCCTTGGGTGGGTACTAAATGATTTGAATGTGTGCCCTATTCAATTAAACCCAAACTATTATAGATCCTTGATCAGGATATACATTCTCTAAAGGTATTACAATGTGACCGAGATGCCGTTGGAGGCTTTCAAGTAGGTCTTCAAAATGAAGAGGCTTCCTCAATAGATCGAGTGGTATTACTTCACTGGCTTCAAGAAGGACTTCATCCTCAGTAACCCTAACTCGAACAAGCTTTAGAAGTTCAAGTGGTTCTACATCGGGGGGGAACTGGATGTCCTAGGCTAGTGAGGTGGTGCCCAAGGATCAAGAGGCCCTACGGAGGTTTGAGTAAGGACAAATGTGGTCGAAGAGATCATAGACATCAAGTAGAGTCATTGTAGCTATAAAAGAATTAGACACGAAGCCTAAAGCTTCTCAACAACAGGCATTTTTGCTACTGAAGATGAATCTCACCCATTATGGCTGGTTTAGGGGGTCTAGCTCAACTAACCCCTGTCAAGATGATGTTCTACTTGCTCGTCCTACCGAGTAAGTGACCCTTGCGGAGTGCAGTGTTGCTGATGTCCTAGGGCTGAGCACCTACTAAGCCAGGCGGTTGACGAGGGAGCCATCATCGTCTAGTTTTGAGGACTCTTCTGGTGGTTCGCTCGGTTTAGGGCCGCCCATAGCCAACAAAGAACTTGGGGATACGATTATGCTACTATACATGCTAGGCCAGCTCCAAATCAGAGGTTTGCCTCGAGTTTTTGTTTTTGTTTTTGTTTGTTTATGTTGTTGCCGAGCTCAATTTGACTTGGTAATTTCTTTATTGCAGACATGTCTTCAAAAAGGATGTCGAGGTAGGAGAGGCAAAAGATGATGGAAGAGCTCTGCCAATCCAACGGCAAAGAGGCCTCCTAATCTAAGAGGAGAAGGGTCGAGGAACCCAAGCATCCTGTAGCTACCGATTCATTGAGCATCCCATAGCTGCTGCTGAGACATAAGGACTCGACAAGCTGTGGTGATGGCAACCCTCATCTTGCCCCCATCATCGTTTTGCCACCGCTAGTCGATCCATCGAGGAGGTGCTACTTGTTTCACCCCCAAATGGTCGAGACCATCAGGGGGGCCATGTTGGACGAAGAGTTCTTTGCGGTGGCCAAGGAGTAGACGTTCTTAGACTGCTTCCTCTAGGCCTTCTAGCTAATCATCCAGGTAAGCCCAATTTAAATTCTAAGCTTTTTATTACTTGTGTTTTCTTGGTCTCTAATTTGTGCTCTTGTAGGCTTGCTCCATTGGAAGGTTGCCGACCTCCTAACTATAACACCCGTCGATTTTTATGTAACAAAATATGTCAAATAGTGACAACGTTAAGTAATTTCTTAAATGATATGTGTTATGATGGTACTAACCAATTTATTTTAAATATTATGACAGACGACGGTCATATGGAATCAATATGCTCAAAGTGTTCATGCCATTTATGTTGTATGTTTAATGATAATTTTTGCAATAAATTAATGTTTTGTTAAATTTTAGAGTGTTAAGGCAACTCAGTAGGCCGAATTGTCCCTCACAGAACGACAGGTAGATGAATATCATCAGCAGGCTGGACTTCACAGATTCGACAGGCCGAAGTGAGACATCGGCAGGCCAATGACAGCTGATGAACAGTCAGCAGAAATCTCCCAAAATTTATGATAATGATTATTGATTGATTGTCATATTTGTGGATTAATTTTCTCATTTTAGGAAATGAAATATTTGACTTTTGATTGATTGGATTTAATTGATTATGGTTTCCATTTTTTTAAGAGATGAAATATGGTAAGATAAGCTAATCACTTGACTTTCCCTTAATGCTTCCCATTCCCACATTTAATAGCCTAATTATAGTCAGGAAATTTCTGATAATAATAGAAAGACAAGCATCCTTTTGTATGTTACTCTCATTTTTCTTTCACGATAACTTTTCTCTTTTTTCTCTCACGTTTTCTCTCTCACCATCTCTCTTCTTCATGTTTCTTCTTCTTCTTCTCCCTCTAGAAATTCCCTGCTATTATTTGAATAAAGTATTGAAATTTCTTTGGCGTTAATCCAAGGAGGTTTGAGAAGAAAATTGTTAAAGGTAAGAACTCAATTTTTTTTGGTATTTTAGAAATTGTATTTTTCCTCCTTAATCCGACTATCGTAATTTAGTCTAGGAATTTCCTTTTGCTCTGAAATTTTAGTATGATGTTCATATATGTGTTATTGAATTTTTATTAAGACTAAGTTTTTGAGACTGTTTTATCGAAGAATTGCTGAACTTCTATTGTGTGATGTTTTTGTGTGATTTAATGAATTTATTTGGGGATGAAATATTTTTGTGTTTCTATAATTATATGTTAATAAGTTGCTATTAAAATTTTGTAGGCTTAGTAATTTTATTTCAATTGTTTGAAAATATTTATCAAAGAATACTCACTGCTTAATATGTTGAAAGCTATTTTGTTCATGTTTATCCAATGTATATTTTGGGATGTTTTGAATTTAATTAAAGGAAATTTTTGGCTATGTTGTAATTTTAAATGTCTATTATATGTAGTGTTTTTATGATATTATTTTAGGATATAGATAATTCATTATACGAATGCAAGTAAGAATTGTTCACTATTTTTTTTTTTTTAATGGCTGGTAGTTTTTATGAGTATGTTGTATGCTTTGTTGGAGACATTAAAAGGAATTTTTATGACTAATAAAAAATCATGGTGATAAGTTTATATGTTAACTTTATTTTCGCTAAATTTGGTGCCCTTATTGTGTGTTAATGTAAAGTTATTGAATTTTAAATTCATGGAGGTCAGTAAGTATTAGTGATGATAGTTTTATTTTAATGAATTATGGTTAATAAAACATATTATATATATGTTTTTAAGAGATGAATGTATTATGGAATTAAGATATGTTTTGTGGTGTTGAATGATTTCATGGACTCATGAAAATTAATATTAATTTTATGTATCTTTAAATGAATGTATGGCATGAACACCCTAAAGAACGAGTACATCGAGACCGGGGCGATGTCACCTCCGATTAAGGTTAAGTAAGCTAAAAAAAGTAAGTACATTCTCACCTGCAATATGATGATTTTATGAAAAGTTTGAAATCTATGTTCATGATGGTTTTATGATGATTTCTCATGATAATTACACATGAAGTATTATTATGGAAGTTTTTTTTTAGGTATAAAAGTTTATGCATGGTTTGATAATGATGTTTTTCAAAGCATGAAAGTAAAAATCTGTATATATGTATCACCTAATTAAGTGTTGCACACCCAATGATATGATATGTTATGATATGATAAGTTACGATGTCATGTTTGGTTTGGGATTAGCTACCCCTCTCCTCTCATGACTATCCGCCTATGATGATGATGTTTATGGTGCAGCACTTGGGCCCTTAAGATAAAATGAATTAAGTTTTAATGTGGACAATGTAATGAAAGATATGTTCCTTATGAAATTGTGCCTAGAGCACTATTATGATGATGATGAAGATGTTCATAAAATGTTTTAAGTTGTGAGATATAAATGCACTTACTAAGCATTAACTTATTCAGTTTTATATCATGTTGCAGATAAGGGTAATAAGATAATGGAATAGGTGGAGGGCAAGGAAAGGCATGTGAACTTAGCAAGATGGATTGAAAATGGAAGATGCCAAGAAAAGGAGTTTTAAAACTTTGAAACTATGTTTTATTTTTATGTTTTTATTCCTGAGTATATTTATTGTTTTCACACCTTGAAGTTTTGGAACTTGTTTAAAAATTAGTTTTTGATTTTAAGAGTTCGGCCTGCCGACAATTACTGGTCAAACTGTTATGTATGGATCGGCCTGTCGATTACCCTGTACTGGCCTGTCGATCTTATTGAATTTTAAAACCCCATTTTGCAAAGCTTCGGGCGGCCTGCCAATGGTTGAACATTGGTCTGCCAATCTAGTTCAGCCTGCCGAAGTCTTAAGTTCGGCCTGCCTAACTATGTATGCATATTTTAAAGATGTTTTAAAAAGTTTATTTAGTTTGCTTTAGTATTGATAAACTATTTAAAGAATGTTTATAAATGTGTAATATATTAAATATTGATGTATAAAAAAAAAGGCATGTATGGATCCTAGGTATGTTTCCCAATTTATGTTTTCAAATTATCTTTTAATAAAATAGTTTATCCTAGAATAAAAGTATAAAATGAATGAATGTATCGACATCTGTAAGGGGGAAGTTACACTAGCCAAGCGCACACTCCACACCCAGTAGAGAAAGCCGACAAGGCCATTGAAGAGAAAGATCGAGTGGAGAAGCTGCTTAAAGAGAAGGACAATGAGCTTTCCCAAGCGAAGGTCGACACTACTTGAGCTGAAGAAAAGGCCAAGAAAGCCCGGGAGGAGGCTGATTAAGTGTGGGCGTAGGTAAAGTAGGCTTGAGTGGCCCTTCTAGAGAAAACAAATAAGGCCAGGCTACTTGGGATGAGCATGAGCGGTCTTTGAAGGAGGAGCTGCCTGGTAGGCTAACCCAAGCAGCAAAACAATTCAAAAGATTTGCTGATTATACAGACAATTATTATCTTGGAATGATGGACTTGCAAGAGCATCTTCTAGAGAAGTATCTTGAGGCTGTTGCCATGGATTGGTCATTTATTTTCAAGCTTGAGGATGGCGAAGAGGAGGAGGAGGTCGAAGAAGTCTAAGCTCTAGTAGGGTAGGACATGGTCGTTGACTTGAATATAGACGATGGCAATGCCAAGGCCTAAAACTGATGGCCTTTTTTGTAATTTTTGTTTTTATTTTTCTTTGTCTAGGTTTGGGAGGTTTGTAATTTTTATTTTTATTTTTCTTTGTCTGGGTTTTGGAGGTGCCCGGTTATCTATACCTTTCATAGACTTATTAATAAAAATTTTCATTTTTTCCAAGTTTGATTCTTTTCAAGTTATTGCTTTTTATTTTTCCCAATTTCGATGTTTCTCAGGTTATTTTATTTTTTTTTATTTTATCATATAATTTTGTTAGGATAAGTAGGAACATGTCCACTTCTCAGTCCCTTTTGTTCAGGAAAGCCTGTTAGGCATGTCTGATCTAGGCTGGCTACAACGGCGCATAGTGCCCTGTGCCCCCCTTAGACTTGTTTAAGCTCTAAAGGATTTTTGCAAGTCTAATTGTGGCCTAGAGTTAAATATCCTGAGGTCATCATCAGTTCGATGTGACCGTTGGTCAAGTCGTCCATGATGCATTGGACTAGTGGGCTGCTGTTTCAAGTCCACTTGTGGTCGGCACACTCCAATTGGGAGTTAGGGCGTTCCCCCTCTTCGAGAGTTATGGCCTTTTTGAAACTCGAATTGCTTAGAGGAATTCTCAATTTATATCTTTCATTGATTTTCCTTTTTTGTACATTTTCTTTGTTCTCGTTTAGTAGGTCTTTAATTATAAAAAGAATGTTGAAGCTAGAGATTAAAAAAAAAGCATTCTGGCTCTTGTTAGCAATAAAATTTCTTTAAGTGCTCGGCATTCTAGGGGTAGCTGAGCACATTCCCTTCTATATCAGCTACCTTGTATGTGCCTGGTCAGACAATGCCAACCATTGCATGGGCCGCCCCACTTGGGTTCGAAGGATCCGAGCCCAGGCTGTTGGACTATGGCTTTCTTCAAGACTAAATCACCGATTTTAAAGCGTATCGAATGAACCTGGTTGTTATAATATCAAGCGATAACTTGATTTTGAGCAGCAGTACAGATGAGGGCAGTGTCTCTCTTTTCTTCCAAGAGGTCAAGCTTAAACATCATAAGCTTAGCGTTTCGTGGCTCATCGTAGTATCTAACTTTGAGGCTCGGCAAACCGACCTCTACTAGGATCAAAACTTTAACTTCCTAGACCATGGAGACTGGAGTTTCCTTGTGGCAGTCCGAGTAGTAGTGTGGTATACCCAGAGTACCTTTGAAAGCTCGTTGATCTATGCATCTTTGAGTCCTTCTAGTTTCTTCTTTAGGCTGTACTTGATGGTCTTGTTAATAGCCTCAACCTATCCATTACTCTGAGGGTACCTAGGTGAGGAGAATACCTTCTTAATGTCGAGCTATTAACATATTCGGAGGAGATGGCTGCTTCAAACTTTTGGAGTTGTTGGTGACTACGATGTGCGGATGTCGTATCGGCAAATGATGTTCTTTCAACTAAAGATAGTGTACTTAGCTTTAGTCATGTCGATGTAGGGTTCGACCTTTATCCACTTGTGAGGTAATTAATGGCCACTATACAGTATTTGAATTGTGTTCAGGCTGAGGGTAGAGGTCCAATCAAGTCAATGTCCTATTTGACGAACAACCAGGCAAATACAACGAAGTTGTATAGCTTAGCGTGTTGTCCAATTGCTCGAGCAAGCTGTTGGCACTTGAGGCACTTGTATGTGTATTCCTTGCAATTTTGATTCATGGTTGGCTAGTAGTAGGCAGAGGCACTTAAGTGATAAAGAGCACCCCCTACATGATTGTTGTACAATTCGCTATGAATCTCTTGTATGATGTATTGAACTTCTTGAGGCCTAACACATCTTTATTAGAGTATGGTGTAGTTGCGTTTGTAAAGTTTCCCCTCGATCATCGAATATTGGGCCAAGCTATTATGAATGCACCAGGCTTCCTTTCGGTCGTTAAGCAGCTCTATTGTGGTTAGGTACCGGATGATCAGGTCCATCTAGGTGCTTGTTTGCTCATCAGCTACATTTACAACTTCTTTGGTAATGCTCGGCTTGGCTAGCCTCTCGATCAAAATTGATGTCAGGTCACTGTCTTCTAGGCCCGGGACTAGTTGAGTGAGATGTTAGCATCAGTGTTCTCGAATCTTGGGATTTGAACAAAAGAATAGGCTTTGAATTGTCCAAGCAAGGCTTTGATTTTTTTCAAGTATGCGGCCATGTATTTAGTGTGGGCCTGGAACCCGCCAGTGACTTGTTGGATGACAAGCATTAAATTGCTGTGGATGCAGATGCAATCCACCCTAAGGTCTAGTGTGATTCTGAGCCCGACTATCAAGGCTTTATAGTTGGCTTCATTGTTAGATGCCTTGAAGTCAAAATGGGGTGCGTTACTCGTCTTGTAGCCATCTAGACTGGTAAGGATGAGTTCGACGCCCGAGCCGTTCATACTTAATGATCCATCCATGAATAACTTCTAATCAAGCTCGAGCCTGGTAGCACTGCTGCTGGGGGCATCGTGGTCTTCAATGGAACCTTCTCGACTGAAGGGGTGATTTGCTTGGCATCTGTGAATTCTACAATAAAGTTGATTAAAGCTTACGCTTTTATGGCCGTCTAGGGCACAAAATTTATGTCATATTGCCCGAGCTCTATTGACCACTTGGCCATCTGACCAAAGATTTTTGGATTCTAGAGGATTTGGCACAAGGGATATTTGATCGAGATTTGAATTGTTTGCCCTTAGAAATAAGGTGGAAGTTTCAGAGTAGAGATGATGAGGGCACGTGCCAACTTCTCCAACGGAGGGTGCCACCCTGAAAAGCTTTGCTAGTGTAGTAGACCGGCTTTTAAATATTGTCTTCTTCTCGAATGTGGACTGAGTTGAGTGCCTTCTTAGAAATAGCTAGGTACGCATATAATGTCTCTCTCGATAAAGATTCGGATAGGAGTCGGGGCGTTGCCAAATATCTTTTGAGATTATGGAATACTTCTTCACACTCCCTACTCCACTCAAACCCTTGAGTGCCTGGAAAAAGGTTGGCACTTGTTAGTAGACCGAGAGATAAACCTAGACAGGGCTGCTACCATGCTGATCAGTTTTTGTACTTCCTTGATAGTGCAGGGAGAGTGCATATCTATCACAGCTTGGGCTTTAGCGATGTTGACTTTAATACCACGGTGGTTGATCATAAACTCAAGGATCTTACTAGATTCCAACCGAATGCACATTTGGCGTAGTTAAGTTTCATCTTGTATTGTTGGAGTATGTCAAAACTAGCTCAGAGATCAACAATGTGGTCTGTGGCTCGAACTGATTTGATGAGCATGTTGTCGACATATACTTCCATTATCTTCCCTTCAGCTAAGCAAAGATTTTGTTTACAAGGTGCTGGTAAGTGGTCCCAACGTTCTTTAGTCCGAACAGCATAACCACATAGCAAACCAATCCTTGGTTTGTGGTGAAGGCAGTCTTTATTTGGTGTTCCTCGACCATCCTGATCTGGTTGTATTTGGAGTAGGCATCCATGAAGCTTAGTACCTGATGCCTCATCGCTTCATCCATCAGTTGGTCTATCTAGGTGAGCGGGAAGCAATCCTTTGGGTAGGGTTTGTTAAGGTTGGTATAATCAATATAGACCCACTACTTCTCATTGGCCTTTTTGACCTAGACTACTTTCACCAACCACTCCGAGTATGTGACCTCCTAGATGAACCCGGCCTTTAGGAGCTTTTGGACTTCTTCATTGATGGCAGCATACCTTTTTGGATTGAATGCTCTTTAATTTTGGATGACCGACTTGTGTTCAGGACGGGACATCGAGGTGATGGCAGATTATGTTATGGTCAATGCTGAGCATGTCCTCATGAGACTAAGCGAGCATGACCTGATATTCTATTAGGAACTTCTCTAGGTCAGCCTGAATCTCAGGCTTTAGTTGAGACCTAAGTTGGACCATTCGGTCGGGGTGTTCGGGGTCTAAGCGATATGGCACTAGGTCTTCTATTAGTGTGGCTCGTACTTCTTCTTCCAGCTTTCGTGGATCGAGATTGGATAGCATTTTTGGTTTTTGCTCAACAGGGAAGGCTATTTCGTCCACCTTGAATATGGCTGAGATAGTCAACTGGCAAGCTGCAGCTTCGTTAATGGCCTTGGTGTAACACTCGTAAGAGTCCTCTTGCCTTGACTTGATTGCTCCGACCCCATTTTCTATAAAAAGCTTCACTGCTAGATGATAAGTGGAGATCACAGCTTTGAGGGCGTTAAGGGACGGCCGTCTGATGATAATATTGTATTGGGAGGGCTTATCAATGATGAAGAAGTTGGTAATCACCAAATGTGGCCGGCAAGCCAATCTTGCCTATTGCTTGGATGCACTCCCCTATAAAGCCATACAGAGGTGTCCAGACTAGAGTTGGCATGGCGTTGCTGATCTTGAACTTATCGTAGGCTTGTTTAAACAAGGTATTAAAGGAACTATCGTTATCAATTAGCACCACCGGACTATATTGTTGGTGACTTGGAGCTCACACACCAGAGCGTCATTGTGTGAGTGGATGAGTTTGTTTGTTTCCTCCTCCGTGAGGGTGATGGGAATGTCTTCTTGTTTGCAAATTTTGTTTATGTGCTTGGACATATTCATGAGCCCCTCTCAATAAGCCTAGCTTTCTGAGCATATGCCTACCGGCTACTCGACATGTCCCCGGTGATTGGCCCTCCAAAAATTGTATGTATAATGTTCGGTGGGTCTGGGGCGTTCCCACTGTTGTTGTGTGGACAAGGCTGCCCTTATCAAGCTCACTATTCATTCCTCCTGGCATTGGTGCTAGGGGTTAGGACTCGCTATACAAACTCCCTTAGATGTCTATGTCGAATGAGCCTTTTGATCTGATCCATAAGTTGGATACAATCATAGGTATTGTGTCTGATGTACTTGTGGAAGTTGTAGTATTTATTTTGGTCTCCCTTAGCTCTACTTCCCTTCAATGGGGTGGGGTCTACTAATAGATTCCTGTTACTTGTAGCACCTTGTTAATGTTGGCAACTAGGGGCATGTAGCTTAGGAACTTCTTGGTCGGGACCTTAGATTTGTCGATATTTAGCTTCTTATTCTGGTCACTCTTTGGCTGCTCGGGCGGAGTCTTTTGCTTCTTCCCCTTTTTTTTGATGCTGTTGTTGTTTTCGCCTTCTCGGTGGCTTTTTATATATTAAATCACACTAACATACCTCTAGGAGTAAACGAGCATCTAAGAGAATGTGCTAGTTTACTCGAGGGCAAGCGACTAGATTAGGTTTCTGTCTTTGAGACCCTCCAAGAAGGTGTGCTTTAAGGTTTCATTTTTTAGGTGCTTCACCTTTAGTGCAGCTCTGGTGAAGCGGTTGATGCAGTCCCTGACGCTTTCATCTCCTTGCTTGACTGCATAGAGGTGGGTCACTTCCTTCCTTGTTGTCCTAGACGTGGCAAAGGCAACTGAGAAGGCATTGAATAGCTAACAAAATGAGGTCATGATGCCCGGCTTCATACATCAGAACCATTGTCGAGCTGGGCCTATTAGGGTGAGTGAAAACGCCTTGCACATCACAACTTCATTAGTATTTTGGAGTAGCATATGACCTTAATACAGCTTGAGATGCTCGTTAGCATCAATGGTTCCATCATATGGCTTGATTTGAGGAACCTTAAATTTGTTCGGCATCTGGGCCAACATGATTGTGTTGGTGAAGGGAGGGTTCGATATGCCTCCTTAATCCAGTCCAAAATGGCAGTTTTGGATCTGATCGATTTATCATTGTAGGTCATGAAATTGATGACAATTGGTATCTTCAAGTAGTTCTACCCTATACTAGGCTCCACCCTTAACCTTATTGCCTTTTTTGTCCTGCCTATCTTAAGGAGGGCGGTCCCTTTGGTCTTCGAGCCTGTCGAAGACTGATGCTTGGGAACCCTATAGGGATTAGTTGTAACTTCTCTGAGGACTAATTTGGCATTCCCGGACAAGTCTATTGTTTGCTTAGATACCTGCTGTAGTTTGTTCAGTGTGCTTGAAGTCTACTTCATCTTGGGAGTCACTCCTCTACCTTGCTCGACCTCCAACCAGGTCTTCTGGGGCCGGAGGAATGAGAGCGGGTGGCTGCTATTATTGAGGCTACTGTTGTGCCATTTGTTGGGTAAGTAAACAAACTACGGTGGTTAGTTCTTGGGTCAGATGATTTATTCTACTCTGGCTTCACTGCCCTGGCCGCAGGCTTGGGATCTTACTGCTCAGGGCCTTCCCCGAGGTTTGTTCTGGTTTTGGGTGTTACCCGACCTCTTGTTAGGCACCTTCATTTTGAGTATTTCCTTTGGGTACCATGCTCGAATGTTGGTGGATGAGGTTGTTTAATTAGAATGCTAAGAAGGCATAGGGGGCCCTCCTTTTAGTGCTAAAATGTTGAGGTCTAACACTGGATCGCCATTTGTCAACACCACGTGTGGCTACGAATGGTGATCGGATGGCTCTTCTCTACTCGTCTCGGCCTCTCAGGTGTGAACCTGCAACAAGAAGAGGGATGCTTCAGACGTAAGGGGGCACTGATGTGGTGTCGGCCAAAGGCTCTCGACGCTCAAGTAAGATACCTATTCGATAGAGTACGGGAGATGAGTTAGTTAGGAAAGTGCACGTTATCTTGAGCTGCAATAAATGTGCTTTATTTATAGGCTGTCACTTGAACCAGGTGTTTGGTGGGTTTTACCCGTGACCCTTGTGTCACATTTAGACCTGTCAGGGAGCAAGTGACAAGTGTCGTGATCCCCACTAGAGGATTGGTCTCCATCTGAGGGTTGAAGTGAGACTATATGTTGACCTTTTGTGGTGAGTTGCCGTTTGGTTGTAGGCTCTAACAGTCTGACTCGAGCATGTGTTCTTTCCAAGGAGGCGGTGCCTTATGTTGTAGCCAGCAGGGGCCCTATAGAGCACCTCAGGAAGAAGAGCCGAGTATATAGAGTTGCGGATTTGCCTTCTCGATGATCTTATCAAGCTTGGCGGCTGAGCTATCGCGGAGGCAATCCTCAGGGATGGCGCTGAGCACACCCCCAACAGGGTTCAAGCATTTTAATTATCTTTAGTAAGAGAGATGGAAAAGAGGTAGTATGAAATAGTTTTTCTTTCGTAATATTTTGTAGAAGACAGAGAATAAAGGAAACAAATGGTTATATAAAAGTACTTACTCTTATACTTTGAAGCAAAATAAATGAACGAATAATAACTAAGGATAAAATATTTGTTTTGTATCCATTACTACAAAAAATAAATAAATAAAAGACAATTAGAAGCAAAAATTTTGTCTCTAAAATCAAAATTTGGTCCCCAAAACCTTTTACAGACAAGAAAAGGAACCAAAAAAAAAAATCTTCTCTAGTACTATAACATGAACCCAATTAAATTGCAGAGAATATGGCAATTACAATATTTGCCTTACATTTCAATAACCCTAAGAACAATTGTAACTTTATTTTTATACAAAAAAAATTCTGAATCACCAAAATTGCCTAAGAAAAGATAAATATGAAGCAAAGAAGTAATATAATTAACAAAAGTTTTTCTCTCCAAAAAAGATGAATATGAAGCTAAGAATATAATTAACAAACAATGTACTCTCTTCGAAACATGTCAAACTTTTTATGCTACCACCAAGGGAGTTTGCAACCTCAAAAGGTCGACCATTCAATCAGCAAGGGAACTTACAACCTCATTAGCTTTTCATGCTACCAGTAACTACATTTCCAGTCTAGTTATTATAACTATATTTCTACTTTAGTTATTAAAACGTACGATAGTAGGTCATTAAATTTCTGGTAGTTAAACGTGCACTGTGTTTTCTCAATATTGCTTTTTCAGGGACACAGTGGAAGTGAACTAATTTCACCTTTTTTTGAAGGGAATCATTGTAAGGTCCTCTAAAAAACAAAACTATTGAGGTGTGAATAGGAGAGAGGGAGAGAAATTAAGAGAAACACCATGAAGATTACGTAAATCTTGATTATTGTTACTAGTAATGTTGTTGACATTCCCATATTAGTTATTAAAAGTTGAGAAGAATTTTGTTTGATTAATGTTTGAATTGCTATATATAACAAGTGATATAACATATAAACACCACATCATCAATATAAACACCACATCATCAAGTGTATTTGAGGTCGACATTTATTATCATGACTACATTGGTAATTATTGGTGAAAAAGTAACCATTGAAAACTAATCCATATATATATATTTACACATATATATTATATATATATATATACCGAAAGGTATAAACATTATTTGAAGACTATATAATGTACTGTTATTTCTCATCCCAATTCGGAAAAGAAAAAAAAATAGTACTTCTTGATGGGGTTTATCGTACCTCATCTCCTGCCATGCACGTGTCCATTCATTATAAAAACAGGTCGATTGAAGGAAGACACTGACCAGGGATCAACTTAAGAAGCAATGCCGATTGGATATACAGGTCGACAGGAGAAACCAAGTCGACTGGAGGTGCAAGCCGACTGAAGACCAGTGGGACTTACCCATGATAAATCAGGAAAGAACCACCCTTGGATTCTACGAAGACTAGACTAACCAAATCTGAAAATAGAGGCAAGAATCGGACTAAGCTCAGAGAAAAAGCAACCTCAATCTAATTAAAGAAACAAACAAAAGAGAAAGTCAACTAGAACTAAATAAGAAAACTACCCCTTTTCTTCCATTTAATACGAGATCAACTCAAGAATAAAAAAAGTAGAAGGTGCAAATCATCTCTTATATATATGGGATTGATACCATTATATACATTGAATTCAACAAATTTACTCTCTCTAAAGCCCTTTTCCCCTCTCTCACTTTCTTTCTTCTGGATAATTGTACTTCTACCATTATTTAGTGAAACCTCAAGATTTTACCGTGGACATAGTCTTCATTCCAGATAGCCTTCATTCCATAGATCAAACCGCTATAAATACGTGCGTTTATTTATTATTCCCACTAGTAGAAATTGTTTATGGCGGTTTATGGAAAGCCGTCGTATTAAGTATGGGAAAAAATGCATGGAGCGCAAAAAATACAAAAACCATCTTAGAAATAGGAATTTCTACAACAGTTTTTTAATAGGTTTACATGACAGTTTTTAGCAATAACCATCACGACTGGTATGTAAGCCACACTTTACACAATGGCTTTTAGAAAAAACTGTTGTGTAAAGCTTGGTTTTTTTTCTTACCTTACATGATGGTTTCTTTAAGAAACCGTCATGTAAACCAATAATAATACTATTATGATATTATTAATATTCATGGTAATATTAATATCAAATTAGAGTAATATAATAACAATACTAATTTATGATAATAAACATATTTAGAATAATAAATATTAAATACAATTAAATATTTTCGTAATATTATTATAACAATATTATTGTTTAATGCTCATATTAATATAAATTAATAATATATTATTAAATATTTTAACTTAAGAATATTAATATGTTATTATTATGATAACAATATTGTTAATATATTACTAATATTAATATGAATTAGTGAGATATAATTAAGAATTAATGCTATTTATATTAATATTAGTATTAAGCTTGAAAATGAAATTGGCACCTTTTTAAAGCTTACAGGACACTTGTTTAGAAAAGCCATCATGTAAGCTATTTAAAAAAAGGCCGATACATTACCCAATTTTTAGACAAACTGTCATGTAAGCCTATAATAATACTATTATGATATTATTAATGTTTATGATAATATTAATATTAAGTTATAGTGGTATAATAATGATAATTTACAATAATAAATAAACTTAGAATAACAAATATTAAATACAATTAAATATTTTCATAATATTATCATAATAATATTATTGTTTAATGCTATTATTAATATAAATTAATAATATATTATTAAGAATTATAAATTAAGAATATTAACATTTAATTATTATCATAACAATATTGTTAATATATTATTAATATTAATATAAATTAATAAGATATTATTAAAAATTTATTATTTATATTAACATTAGTATCAAGCTTGAAATGAGATGGCATCATTTTTAAAGCTTATGTGACAATTCTTTTAAAAAACCATCGTGTAAGCTGTTTCAAAAAGAAAGCCCTTATGTGACTTTTTTTAAGAGAAGCTATCGTGTAAGCCTACAATAATACTATTATGATATTATTGATGTTCATGATAATATTAATATTAAATTATAATGATATAATAATAAGTTATGATAATAAATAAATTTAGAATAATGAATAATAATACAATTAAATATTTTGTAATATTATCATAACAATATTGTTGTATAATGCTAATATTAATATAAACTATTAAGAATTAATACTATTATATTAACATTAGTATTAAGGTTGAAAACGACGTGCCGTTGTTTTTAAAGCTTACACAATGGTTTTTAAAAAACCATCGTGTAAGCTATGTGAAAAAAAGGCCCTTATTATTATTGTAGGCTTACATGATGGTCTTTAAAAAAAAAAAACTGTCATATAAGCTATATAAAAAAGGCCTTTACACAACGGTTTTTTAGAAAAACCATCGTGTAAGCCTACAATAATAATATTATAATATTATTAATGTTCATGGTAACATTAATATTAAATTATAGTGATAGAATAATAATAATTTAATATTAGAAAAATCATCGTATAAACTACATCTAACATGATGGTTTTTATAAGAAACTGTCGTATAAGATACGCTCAAAACATGCCTAGATTGGACTTAAAACCTAGCTTTGACAGTGATAAAAAAACTATTGTGTAAGTTTCATTTAGTCCTACGTTGGACAATTATACAATAGTTTTTTAATCGTCGTGTAAACTTTTTATGGCAAATTATATTAATATTAATTTAACATTAGTATTAAATTATAGTGATAGAATAATAATAATTTAATATTAGAAAAATCATCGTATAAACTACATCTAACATGATGGTTTTTATAAGAAACTGTCGTATAAGATACGCTCAAAACATGCCTAGATTGGACTTAAAACCTAGCTTTGACAGTGATAAAAAAACTATTGTGTAAGTTTCATTTAGTCCTACGTTGGACAATTATACAATAGTTTTTTAATCGTCGTGTAAACTTTTTATGGCAATTTTAAATTGTCACAAAACAAACAATTTTTATTAATGTCCACATTTTATGTTTTTGTTTTTGTTTTCAATAGACCAACAATTTAATTGTAGATTTCATCCTCAACACTTCTTATCCCAAAAACAATTTAACGACCGAGGGAATAACTTCGAATAATATATAGAGCTGCTAGAAGCAAGACTTCAAGCGTGGGTTCTATGTCATCGATATCTATCCTGCATGCACAAAGATATAATCTGTATTTGATTTCTTTCATTATGGCACAGATATTTAATTAAGATTTAAAGAGATCTCAGATTAACTTTATATGTAAAAAATAACAAAAAAGAATTCGAAGTTTTCTAACTCATGATTAATAATAATGGTGATGCGAATGAACATATGCATATATAATAATATACATATAAAAATCAAATATTATATATATACAGACACATACACACACCCCTTAATTTAAATTGTGGTTTAAGTTTTGTCCACTTGGCACACTAGCCTGGTGATCATTAGTTTCATATATAACACAAAATTGTTAGGCCACCAAGCTGATTGGTTAATTGATGGGGGAAACCATATCTCTGTACTAGTTTGGAGCCGACCATAATTTTTTTAAAAGAGTAAAGATATAAGTAATGATGGCAATTATATATAAAAAAAGAATCATGAATATAGTTTAAGCATGGGTTTTGTAAAAAATATTTCATGACTTATTAAATGGACAGGGAAAAGGTGGCCTATAAAACGACATAATTTTGCGTTGACTTTCATTGTCATGCTCGTCACCTCTCGTTTCATTTTCTTCTATTATCTTTTATGCATATAAAAAATTGTAACAAATATAACACGCCCATATGATGCGGCTTTGTTAGAGTCAAAGCTTTCCACGTAGCATCACAGTATTGGTAGAATATTTGATCTAGTTTTTCATAAGTGATATATATAAAAAAAAATTAGTTTTTAATGGCAATTAATTTAGTATCTATGCAATAATTGAAGATATTTCCAAAAGCAAACATTAAAATATATGTAACGTCAATGGAATTAATATTTTTATTGTAACTTTCTAGTATTTATAAAAACGAAGAATTGTTTTTCTTCTGCTTTTCTTGTTAAAAGTGTTGAGACTAACAACCATAAGACGCAGATTAAGAGGTTAGTTATATTGTAAAAACCATGACCCCTTTTCTTCCTTGAAAGTTCGAATGGTCAACCGTCAAAGTCAAATGCTCTTTATAGTCTGTTTATAATGGGAAACGTTAATCTCTCTGTTTCATTTCAGTAAAAAAAAAAAAAGGAAAAAAGAAAATAATGTTGTTATCAATGGGATGATTTATGCAACTTGTCAAAATTAAACATTTAGAGAGAAAATTACAAATATACGATAAATTCTAAGGCAACAGTGCAAAACATTAAAAAAAATAAAGAAAATCAAAATCAAAAGCAAATAAAACAAAAAATAAGTAAGCTAAGAGAGAATCGTAAGATTTCTTTTTTTTTTTTTTTTCATTTTAAACCTTTTCCATTACGAGTCCCACGGAGTTTTATTTTTCAAAAAAAAAAATGTTTAATTTCCTTTTCAAAATAGCGAGATCTAACAATTGTTCCAATAACCTAAAGTAATAAGTTCCTTCTTTTTTGAGCAAGCTATGTAATTATTGATCTCCGATATGTATTATCCTCTTCAAGGCTTCAATCTTCAAAAGAGTCCTCATGCACCAAGTCTGCTTAACATCGTCTATAATTCGTTCCCTACAAATAATTTGTTTGATGACTATAACTACTTTTGAGGACATGCAAGGCTAAATTTCAAACTGAATATACCATAAAAACTTTTGAGTGCTAGTACTCGCAGATATTGTTCTACATTTCCTTGGTTTTTAATAGACCCAGTAGGTCAGGAACCAAATTTTCTTCATTCTCATCAGATTTTTCAGTTGATGAATGAATGCCCGATGACGAGTTTCCTAAAATTGTCTCCTTTGCGTTGTGGTTTTGAACAAACACATTTATGGTTGCCACTGGATTACCTAAAACTTTCAAAATGTCAATTTTCTTTGATTGATCATTATAAACCACGGCCACAAGATCTTTCTTAGTTTGTTGGTTTTGGTCCATTAGGCTGACTTTTGTCCGTTTTCTACTTAAACATAGGTGGGCCACACAAAGACTTTATTTCATGCGTAAGTTTGCTTTCATTAGGATTTTTCTGCAATAAGCGAAAGAATGGACCACAAGAAAACAATGGTTGTCAAAGTTTAGGAAATTCTAATATTCTATTGATGCGTAAAAACAATGACCTTCCTTTTCAACCATAAGAGAATTTGTATGATTCTTAGTTAAATCCATATCCATGAAAACGGGAGCAAAATGGCAAACCTCACCCTTTAGTGTGGCATAATCAATTTTTAGAGGAGTGCTAATGCTTGTCAAAGGTTCTGGATCTTAATTTTATGCTCCAAGTTCATAAAAACAAACCTAATAGTTTTCATGGACTATCTCCCTTCGACATAGTGAGTCTTTCAATAATTGAAGCCTCTTATATGTTTGTGTTGGAATTGATGCTTGAATAGCATAATGTAAATTCCATATGGGGATATTATAAGATTTAAAGTTGGATAATTAACAAGTTAATTTCATTTATTCTCTTAAATATATATATTAATTGATATATATATATATATGCAAATATCATAAAAGTTTCAATACTTGTCAAAGTCTATAATTATGTATATGAAGTGTTCATAATATATAAAAGATATAATTATGTATATGAAGTGTTCATAATATAGAAAAGATATGATTATGCTGTACTTAGTATAAATTTTAGTTTATATCAATATATAAAGTTGGAAATTTTATTCTGCTAAAGATTATGATGTTGTCTAGTCCTAACTAGGAGGAATAGCCTTATTTGAAATATGGTAATATAATGATTATTAGATAGAGACATTAATGTGTTTAGAACACATTAAACCTATACCAAGATAGAATTTATATTCATATGTAATTCTACAACTAGAAATTAAAACTCTATCATTAATGATCATTTGATTGATTTACCTTAATTTTGAAGTGATTATTGAGCTCACATCTAGTTATTATGTCTTTTGATTGTCAATGATTGAGGTCTATAAATCTACGATCAAAAGTTTGATATATTGGAGGCATAGTATTATAGATAACTAGGAACACTTCTCACAGATATGGAATTTACAACACCTATAAAATAGGAAAACAAGATAGCACCCTCATGAGTGTTAATTCAGTAAAACTTGGAAATAAAGATCTCGTTGTTTGATATGGGATATCAAATTTTGTCACCTTTCATTTGATTAAGTCAAAAGTATTAAACTATAGAATCAAGCTAGATCATTATCTATCGCATATTTCTCTTTTATTTATTTTTTATTTTTCCCCTTTATTTTATTTGTTCTTAATCTTACCAATGCATTATAGACATATGATCATTATGATTCAACCAGGTTATTAGATTCCACCTTTTATAAAGAAAAGAACTTAAATAAAAAATACTTAATATCATGGTGATATATTTATATAAAACGTCTACCCTGAGCACACTTAAAGGAGCCGTAGACAGGCAAGTGAAATCCAATCTATAAAATAATTTGATCTATGGACAGCATCATTGTGGTAAAGGTCATAATGTAGAGGAGTTCATGATGCTGAGCTCTATACTACGCACATCATTTAGATGGGCTACAGAATGTCATATAGAAATAAAGAAATAAAATATGAAAATAATATTTTCCAAAATCCTCATTTATGATTTGTTAATGAAATTGCTATCCATTAGAGAATTAACAAAACTTATACAAAAAGAAGTAATTAGAGACATTATACGGAAGATAATAAATATAGCTCTAAATATGAATATTATTGTGGAGTGTATTATCACATTGGTAAATGAGTATTCCAAGGGATAACCTTATTCTCAACATTTAATGTTAATAAGTGCTTAGTCTTATATATTTTTCTATCACTTTTTCTTATGTTTAATTTGTTATTTTTTTGTTTTTCTTGTGTTTTCTTTTTTTCTTTTTTTTTTTTTTGGTTTTTGTTTTGTAGGTGATTCAAGGTATAAGAATGAAATTTAAGGATCATATTTACTCATTGGGAGGTTCACCGGGCATTGCGCACAAGATCTAGGTGTTGCAGCCCACAAAAAGATGTGAATCAAACTAAAAACTAGAGGAGTGCAAATGCTTGTCAAAGGTTCTAGATCTTAATTTTATACTCCAAGTTCATAAAAACAAACCTAATATTTTCATGGACTATCTCCCTTGGACATAGTGAGCCTTTCAATAATTGAAGCCTCATATATGTTTGTGTTGGAATTGATGCTTTA
Source organism: Artocarpus hirsutus (assembly GCA_946598075.1). NCBI lineage: Eukaryota > Viridiplantae > Streptophyta > Magnoliopsida > Rosales > Moraceae > Artocarpus > Artocarpus hirsutus. The sequence continues at coordinate 46,953 of CAMOHE010049145.1, forward strand.
ATAGCATAATGTAAATTCCATATGGACATATTATGAGATTTAAAGTTGGATAATTAATAAATTAATTTTATTTATTCTCTTATATATAGATATGTATTTTGATTTGTGCATATGTATGCAAATAGCATAAAGGTTCTAATACTTATAAAAGTCTATAATCATATATATGTTGTGTTCATAATAAAAGAGGTGATTATGCTATACTTAGTATAAATTTTGGTTTACACTCAAAAGATAAAGCTGAAAATTTTTTCTTGCTAAAGATTATGATGTTGTCCATGCCTAACTTGGAGGAATAACCTTATCTAAAATATGGTAATATAATGATTATTAGATAGAGATATCGACATGTTTAGAACACATTAAACCTGGACCAAGATAGAATTTATATATTTGTGTAATTCTATAATAAGAAATTAAAACTCTATCATTAATGATCATTTGATTGATTTTACTTTAATTTTGAAGTGATTATTAGACTCACATCTATTTATTATATCTTTTGATTGTTAACAAGTGAGGTCTATAAATCTAAGATCAAAAGTTCAACATCTTGGATGCACAATATTATAGTAGCTTGGAACACTTCTCATAGCTATGGAATTTACAACTCCTTCAAAGTAGGAAAATAAGATAACACTCTCATGAGCATTAATTCGGAAAAACTTGGAAATAGAAATTGCATTGTTTGACATAGGATATCAAATATTTTCCAAAATTTTCGTTTATGATTTGTTAATGAAATGGATATCCATTAGAGAATTGATGAAAGTCATACACATAGAAGTACATAAAGAGATTATATGGAAGATAATAAGCATAGCTATAATTATGAATATTATTATGGAGTGTATTATCACATAGTAAATGGTTGTACCAAGGGACAACCTTATTCTGAACATTTAATGTTAATAAGTGCTTAATCTTATATATTTTTTCTATCACTTTTTCTTGTGTTTAATTTGTTATTTTATTGTTTTTCTTGTGTTTTTATGTGTTTTTGTGTTTTGTAGGTGATTGAAGATGTAAGAATAAAAATGGGATTAAAAAGAAGGACTTATGAGGTTTAAGGTTCATATTTACTTATTGGGAGGTTCATCGGGTTTTGTGGCAAAAGATCCAGGTGTTACAGCCCACAAAAAGATGTGAATCAAACTAAAAACTAGAGGATCGAGAATTGCAGCACTGGTAATGGGCACTGCAGTGCTCGACATAAGCATTAGGTCGAGTCAAAGGCTACTGTTGGGTGTCAGGCAAAAGAAACTTGCAATTTGGTGAGTTTTACATAGGCTGTACAGCCTGTTATGAAGCCACAACATGTGTCTTCATGGTTTGCTTCGAAAATCACCTCCAAACTTTCTCGTTCAACCTTAGTTGACAAATCTATAAATACCATACTTTGGAGCACCAAATACATTAGTTTCTTGGCCTAGTTTCTGAATCTAAAGTAGAGAAAAAGAAGAGGGAAAGATAGGCTCACATGGTGGTTCCAAGGTGATAATTCGCGTGAAGATTTCTAAAGACTAATCTGTTCTTTCTTTTCCTTCATTCTCTTCAATTCCTAATGTTGCTAGTTTTTCATTCTTTTTTTTTTATTTTAAATTATGCTAGGCTAATTTTATTTATGATTAAGGGTAATTTGAAAACCTTAGATATGATTATATAATTGGTAGTTTTATAATTATTCTCAATTTTCCAAACAAAATTGTTTATGTTCTTCTATTGTTGTTGTTGTTGGTGATTATTTTCTTGTTTTGTTTAGGGTAGCTAACTAAATAAGACTTAAAATTAATCTATTGCTAGGTTAGAATTCTTGATCTACAATTGTCTTGATTTTCTAATCATTAGGAGCAAATCGCAGTCGATGATTATGAGAGGCTTTATGTGATTGTGATGCGGAAAATAACGTAGGTTGAATAAACAAAGCTTGTGTGTTTATTATTTAGATCAACCTAGTTTTCTTAACTTAATTCTCTCATTGAATTGAATTTAGAGAGCTTGTTCTATGTTTTTTAATAGAAAAATAATAAATAACGAACTTGTTTTATTTAATGAAAAAGTAATAAAAATTAGGATAACAGAGTTTGTTGTTATTAACGGTTAGTAATTTTGATAAAAAAAATTGGGAATAATTCTATGATTAATTGCATAATTATTGTTTAGTGGTGGAAAATGATCTTTTAATAGGTTTTATCATCATTGTTTACAACCTCGTGAATTTTGCTTGTTTTTATTTATTTAGTTTTGTTTTCTTTAATTTAATTTAGTTAATTAATTCAAACCTCTTTATTTTCTTAGAAAATTAATAACTTGTTACTTAAGATCAATCCTTTGTAGGAATGACCTTTGCTTATTATTAAACTTGATCATGACCATCATAATTGCAAGGTTTATTTTGTTGCTCCTTTAGAGCCTATTAAATGTTTAGAGTTCTATATAATTAATGTATATAATTTAAGAGTGCAACTTAGTTTTCGATAGTGGCGCAAACTAGAGTTAATAATTATTATTGATTTAATTATGAGATAATTAAACTATCAATGATTATTAGATATTAGGTTGTATATGTCTATTGGGCCCCTTGCTAGCTCCACAACATTCTTTCATATGAGTCAATAGAAATGTCTTGATTATTTATGATCAGTAGGAGTTAAATTGAAAATTCATACAATGCACTACCTATATTGTGGCGCCAATTATTGTACTCTGAGAGTACATGTGGCATGTTCTCATAATTTGATGATATAACTATGCCATGTGATTTTCATGTAATCTAATTTTTATCAAAGTGTAGAAAAATATCTGTTTCCAAAGTTGAAATTGATATGTATATAATTATTTATTTTATTAGATATAATAAATAAATAAATAAATCATGAAAGATATTCATTTTAAAAGTTAAAATAAATAATATATCAGTTTGAACCAAAATCGAATCTTGGAATTAGAATCTTTTATAGGAACTTCTCATTATGCGTTCATATTAGGGAAATTATTATATGGTTTCCTTTATTTATTTGTGTCAATTTTCAATTTAGGAAACAACTTGGTTTTAGAAGTTTGTTAATCTTGGTAACTTACCTAGTTATGTGCTTATAATATATATTTATGAAGATTTATTAGTCTTGATAAATTATCCAATTCTGTGAGTGTAATATGTATACATAGAGCCTAAATCATAGTGTTCTTACAAGTGAATGCTCTTTCTTTTCTTAATCCGTATATATAAGCATATTATCGAATCGGGGTTCTCTTTTAGCTTTTATGTTTTTATGTAATTTTCTGCATAAAACTCCCCAATATTTTCTGTTTAGAGCCTATTAAGGGCAGGAGAGGCTTATAGCCGTCCCTTGGTTTTGGGTCATCTAAAAGGCCATATTTAAGTTGCATCATGATTTTCAACCATGCATTAACTTCTTCCGTTAATATTAATAATTCAATGATCTAATCTTAGAGTCAACATGACATCATACATAATATAAAATATAACTAGATGCAATCAAGATACTGATCATCACACCATTAGGAAAATCCTATCACCATACAATCGACTCTCTCCTTCTGTCGCTTTACTTGGTTTATTTTTCGGTACGTGGGCCCTTTAATTCTCGTATGTTTTCCATGTCGCATGCACCTGTATTTTCTAATTTTTATGTCTCATAATATTAGATGTTTTTCTAACTCAATATTAGTGTAGTAGCAATTATATATTGTATATATTTTAACCGTTTCGCTTATGCTCATTGACTGAAAGGAAAAAAAAAAAAAAACGCTTTGGATTAGCGTACCTATGATATTTAAATCTAGTAGAATTATTGGTAATACCATTTTAAAGAACAAAACAATTTCACATGATTTTCAACTGATTAAAAAAAAATAATTCTGAAAATTGTTATTAATATGGTTTTTAGTTTTAAAATGTACATATATGTTATATATATATATATATATATATATATATATATATGTAATAGATTACATGAAAAAAATGCCTCGTTATTAAATTTTTTTCAAACTGCATTACATTCTCCATTTTTTTAATAATATGATAATATATAATTGATCTGATCAAATAATTAAAATTGTGTAATTAATAGTAAAAATATTTTCTAAAAAACTCCACAAAATTTCCCATATTTTAGGTGACCATTAAAAAAGATAAAATAGGTAACATAGTGAAGACAAAAGATAAGTGAAAAAAATATAATAATAAACAAATTAGAAAGAACTATGAAGCATTAAAAAAGGGCAAATAAAAAAAATTATTGGTTTGTTGGACCACTATAAGGTAGGGTTACCTTACATCAATAGCCACAAACACTATACATTAAAGTTCATGTTGTAATCATCATCACCACAAGCCTCCATGGCCTCCCTTTATATTGGCCACCTTCAAACACTATCATCACTTTGTCGGCCGCTTTCAATTTCCCCCATTTCCATCACCAAAAACAAAAAAAAAAAAAAACAAAAAAAAAACAAAAAAAAAAAAACAAAAAACAAAAAACAAAAAACAAAAAACAAAAAGGAAAAAATCCCAGTTAATTAGCTATAGTTTCTCCTCCTTAATTTCCTCTCTCACTCGCAAATATCTTCCTCAACACCTCTTTTGATCATATATTCCCATCAAACATTCATTTTATTTTTTGTACTTATTATTTGTATTTCTCTGCTCACCAAATTAATAAAACATGACTGCTCGTCAAGAATTCCTCACTCTCCCAAGAAGCTCAAGCACAAGCACAAGCAGCAACAGAACTTCAAGAAAAATCATCCCTGCCAATGCCACAAACCATTTTAGATCCTCGTCTACGTCGTCAGCCACAATTAGTCTCTCGCCGGAGACCGATGGAGTCACCGATAAGCTCGATCTTCTCCGAAACCACCACCGTCGTCACCACAAAAACCTAGCCAAAACCACCCAATACAGGTTCTCTTCTTTCTTCCGCTCTCTTTTGAACATCCTCTCCTTCCCAACCATAATCCCAACTTGCAAGTGGCTCACAATCCCTTCTCAGCTCTTCGTAACGCCTTCTCTGGGTCGAAAAGTCACCGGAACCCTTTTCGGAAACCGCCGAGGCCATGTCAGCTTCGCCGTTCAGCTCGAACCCCGGTCGGAGCCCGTGTTGCTGCTGGAACTGGCCGTGTCGACGGCGTCGTTGGTTAAGGAGATGGCCTCGGGGCTCGTCCGGATCGCTCTCGAGTCCGAGAAGACCCCGGTGGCGCACGGGCGGGCCGGCATGCAGCCGGGGAGGAAGCTGTTCCAGGAGCCGACGTGGACGATGTACTGCAACGGGAGGAGGTGCGGGTACGCGGTGTCTCGCACCTGCGGGGAGTCGGACTCCCACGTGCTGAACGTCGTGCGGAGCGTGTCGGTCGGGGCAGGGGTGATTCCGGTGGTGGAGAATGGGAGGAAGAGGGTTGGTGGTGAGTCGGAGGGCGAGTTGCTTTACATGAGGGCCAAGTTTGAGCGAGTCGTGGGGAGCCGTGACTCGGAGGCGTTTTACATGATGAACCCGGATGGGAGTGGTGGGCCCGAACTCAGTATTTTTCTTCTTAGGTTATGAAAAAGAAAAAATAGAAAAAAATGTGAAAAAAATAAATAAAACTGCAATAGTATTGTATTTGGTTGGACATAGGTTTAGGTAATTGCAAATGTTTAATTTGATGATTAGTGATTATATTTTCTGTGTATTGTATCTACCTTCTTCATCTTTTTAATTTCTTTTTTTATATTTTCTTGATCTGATTTTCCAATTTGTTAATGTAAAACCATGTGGGTAATTTGTACAATGTTTTTTTTGACACTTATAATATGTAATTTAGACCTTAATTAAATACATTGCCATGCACCGGGAAAAATATAACAGTAGAACCATTACTTTTCTCGGCCCGAGCTGTTAGGTTAGTACCCTTTATTCTTAATTAAAATATTAAAATATTATGAAAAATGTCAGATAAGGATTTTGGCATATCACTGTCTGCTTTGCGTGCGTGCGTGCGTGCGTGCCTTAACGTAGGTCATGACTACTCGTAAAATAATAATAACAATAATAATAATAATTAATCAAAGTATTGTGCAACATTAAATGGCACGCTTGTCGTTTTTCTACGCTACAAAAACAATGATACAGAAGATACCCAAAGAGAGAGAGAGAGAGAGAGAGAAATATATTTTTTAAGAAAATTGTTTCCAGATGGAGGAGCAAAGAGGGGTTTGGAAAACCCAGGTCAATTATAATACGTGTATTTTAACAGCATTATATTTGTGATATGGAGAGAGAAAATTTTTTCATTAACTCAAACGAAAAATTTTAACTAAAATACATTATTACTATTTTAATAGAATTTAATATAATTTTTGACATTTACAATTTATAAAATTATAAATTTATATAATATTGTAATTAGATTGTTATGCATTTCATATTTTAAAATTAAAATATAATAAGTTGTTTGAAAACTTTAGTTTAAATAAAAATTATTTTTGTTTCAAATTAAAGTTATTATAGTGTTTTTTAATAAAATTTAAATTGTTGCAGTGTTTTTGGTTCAATCAAACAATTTAAACCAAAATTCTTAAACACTCTAAAAATTCAAAATATAAAATTTAGGAGCATAGTTGAAACTTTTTTAAAACTTTTAATATAAATATTATCAAGAAAAAATTTCAGGAAAAGCAAAATAAGAAAAAAGTGTAAAAAAAATTAATGCTAGACTTAAATCATAAAGAAGTTATTTGGGCCAGTGGGGCACATATGCTATGTCTCTATAAAAGGAAGATGGGAATTTTAAATTTTTGCTACTGATTTAAATTTATTATGCTTTATAACAAAAGAGGGAAGATAGAGAAATAAGAAAACATATAAACTTTTCTATGCCAAGGTTTGAGTCTAAATTATAGGGGTGTTTTGTAAATATGTTTGAACTTAAAAAATGAGTTTAAAGGTATTAGTATACAAGAGTTTTATATTGTGTCATCTTTTTCTTTTATATAATGAATTGTCGATACTTATAAGTTTAAATTTATTTGTAAGACATAAGGTGACGCAATCAAGTGGTTGCCAGATGCCAATACGAACTGTGTCCTAATTTATTATTAGACCCTACTTGTTAAATTGTGTGTTAGAAGATTGGTTCAACTAATTCATTTTTTTAATTCATTCTCATATATATACACACACACATATATATATACACAAATATTTTTTAATTAATATTTCATCATGGAATTACAAAGAGAGTAGGTTTGCCAGTTTCTGTGTCATTTCTTCTTTCTGGTTAGGACAAGCGACAAGTAATAAGATGTATCAAATATGTCTTCTTCATGTATGTATGTATTATATTTCTAATATTATAGTCACCTTTCTCCATCCTTAGTGGAAAAGCAAGCTATCATCCAAATGGTAGCTGTAAACTAGTTGTTTGGTGACAAAAAAGAGCATCTTTCTGGGAATCACTGTCACACACACTAGTCTACAGCGATGCATATTTCTCCAACGTGTATGGAGAGATCTGTTATGCACCCTTCATATATCACCCATATTTTCCTTTTCTTTTAAACACAATTTTTACTAATATTAATTCATTACTCTCAACTTTTTCATGTTCCATACCATTACTGCAGGGGATATATATATATATATATATATATATATTCGTTAACTCCCATTAATGTATACATATATATAGGGTCCTATTATATATATATATATATAAAACCAATTATATCCATGATCATATCAAATTGTTAATAAGCTATAGAAATAGTAAATTTCAGATTTTAAATTCTTGGGGCTTGGTTGTGGGATTTCGACAAACTGTGTTAGTATTATATGTATATGATGATTGAATCAATTTGCATAGTGGTATATTAATTTATTGTTCTGTAACTTTTTTTTAAAAAATAAAATATTGTGTAGCGGTGTCAATAATTATTAAGTAGGATGGGTTGGACTTGAATTTTGTTGGGCGCTCTAGTTTAATTTTGCATTAAATAAAAAAAAAAGCCCAACAAACATTATGTAGACATGTCTGAGAGAGTGAGTTAACTTGATTAGTCAAAATGTACCAGTACTACTTATCCTAATATTAGTTGTGCTCTCTTCATATTTATATAAAATAAAATTTGGATAACTACATAATTAATTTGTTGCTAGTTCTCTAGCATGGAGTAGTTTAATATTGTACTAAACACGATAATATGAATAATTCATCAAAGAAGTAGATTTTATTATTTCTAATTAAGTGGTATAATATGATCGAGCAATAAGATCTATTACTATCCACATGAGATTTCATGTTTAAGTTTGAGCTGTTTTTCTATTTCGCTCAACAAAATGGTATTGTTGTACTAACACAAAAAAATACCGCAAGTATCCTCATGAATTTTCCAAAACTTATTTACGGAAAAATGGTTTAAGTAGAGATCAATATTTCGAAAGTTTATCAACCGAATATATATATATATATATATTCAAAAATTCATCTACTACTCTCTCTAGGAATGTAGATTTATATACTAGAATTCTAGATCGTCTTCAAAATCCCCCCAAACCAAATTTTCTTGCCAAGGTTGGGACAATAGTTTTTTGAAAATGGAAAAATTGGCCTTATTGTATATCACACACAACGCACCTTCTCTTTGAGCATGCTATATGATTAACAAACACACATGCATTGAAGAGTATTCTCGCTTAACAATATTTATTGACGAGCCTTATCTACAATTTGTTGAGATTTTATCCACTTTTCTGCTAATGAAACTTACAATCACCAAAGTGATCAATTTTACCATGACAAATAAAGCACTACACTCTACGCCCATACATCATAAACAAAGCGTAAGATTCCTGTCCTGTTTGATACATATATTCCCACCTTTTGAACTTATGTTTCTAACTTAAACAAGTGTTTAGTAAACAAAATAAAGCAATAGTTTAAAACAACGACAATGGTTTAAAATGAGCTAAATTCTGTTAATTTTGAAAACTTCGTCTTCTCTTAAGTTCTAACCATTTTAAACTTTTTTAAATAAAAACCTTTTTATTTTTATTTTCCTTCCTAAACTACAGTTTAAAATGATATTCCCAACTACCAGTTATCTGATGTGATCTTTTATTTTATCTTTAAACTCTTTATATTCTAAATGTCAGTTCAAAAACCATTATTTTAAACAACATAAATACAAAACCATCAGTTCAAATCACAAAATTTAAAACCACACAATTCAAACCCTCATACCAAATGAATCTTTGACCTAATAAGTAATGGGTTTTCAAGCAGAGATTTGGGTTCGAGTTAGCAAACATACTTTTTTTTAAGATTCGGCCAGTACATGTCTCCTTTTTGTGACATCAATTAAAATAGTTTAATTGAAATAACAATTGGCATGATGATTTTATTTTATTAATCAGAGAAATATTAAAGGGAACATAAACAAAGGGACGTAGATGTAGATGTTAGATCTACTTACTCGCACCCACCAATTAGGCACCATTCGACCTCCCTGGAAAGAGATCTTACGATTCGCCAATGGTTGGCAAGAACTGGTGGAGCAACAGAATACAATTAACAACAATAATAATATTAATATAAGTATTAATATGGTCGTGCATGCCGCTAAATCAACAAATATTAAAAGACATGGGGATTTAATAATGAAAAAACCCACATGATCGTCAAAGCAAGCTGACAGCCACATGGAAAGCGTAATATTCAATTTTATAGCATATATATGAGGGAAAAAAGAATCAATAAGAAACTGACAAAGAAATTTAAACAAACCTAATAGCACAAAAATGGAAAGATCTTGTTTTCTTGGTCTGATAAAATATTTTTCAGAGAATATCTTGTCGTTAGGAGATTGCTTTTTTACATTTTGGGTATCAATGTAATCCCCTAATGCAGCTATATTTATCGGAATATAAGATAGTTTAGATATTCGTTTAAGCCTCATCCAACTAAATATCCCACATAAGATATGTTGGTGATATTTTTGCTTAATTTAGACACTTTTTCAACAGTTCCTAATCAAAGTCGACGTGGCTCAACCAAGTCCTATGATTACTTGAGGGCCTGTTTGTTTGGGGGTTCATTGAGCTTGAACTTGAATTTTGAATAGAGTAGGTGTTTAGTTGGACAATTCTAAAACTAAACTTGAATCTAAAATGACCCAAACTCAAAATTAACTCACCCTTGATTTCAAAAGATTCAAACTCAGCAAACTTTTTTTTTCGACATTTTAGTTCAAATGTACTCCCAAATTCATATCCAAACATAATTTTATATTTTATTTCCTTTTCAAACTTAAAATCAGTTGTAGATCAAACAACAATTCAGATTCAAGTTTAAACCACAGTTTTCAAAAATTTTATCTAAAACCTAAGAGTTTAAATCACCATGATTCGAACATATGAAACAAAAGACCTAACATGTGAAATATATATATATATACACCCGCGCGCGCTTACATATTCAATATTTTGCCTTCGTCGATTAGCTTGGGATTCTCTGGGGCAACTATTTGTAGGCAGTGAAGAAAGTGTGGCACACGCATTTATTGTCTTCGCGACACTGGGCTTTGTCACCTGCATCTATAGGTCAGTAACGCATGGTGCCATGTGAGACCTAGAACATGCGAAAAAGTATACATAATGGCCATATTATAATATGGGAAGACCTTGCCAACGTATTCCACTAAGCTAAGATATTTTCAAGCTTGTACAAGTGTCGATCGTTTCCCATTTGCAATGGTATCACACCCCATTTTATAAATAAATAAATAATATATATATACATATATATATATATATATATATATATATATATATATATAGTGGGTGGAGTTCATCGATCGGGTCGTATTATATGTGACATCTAATATGTATATTTTTATTTAAGCATCTCATAATTTGGAGATATCAACTGGTTTAAGTTGTGAAGTTGTTATTGAGGCTAAGAGATATTTATAATGAGCGGATAAGTCAGAAAATTTTTTTAGGGGTGTAAGTTCTTGTTTTAAATGAACTAGGCATGTAGTTAAATTTAATTCATTTTTTTAAAATTTAAAGCCTGAAAAATGTAAGTTTTTTTTCTGCTCTACTGAAAAATATAAGTTTCCATAACACTATAGATGGTTTTTGATGTTTTAAGAGTTATAAATTTTAAAAAAAGTATATTTCAAAATAAAAATTTAAGATCATTGGAATATTTTTAAAAATCGATCTCCGGAGGACAAGAAGTATAAAAATAATGAAAAAAAAAAAAATTAGAAGGACAAAATTAGAAGGAGTTGCTATTCAGCTCAAGAGGCAGCCACAAACTCCACGTCTCCCTCCTCGGCCTAATGTAGCTATGCCCCCGTAGAGAAAATGAGGCTAATGGTTATGGTATATTTGTTTTGTGTCTGTTTAAAACACATTTATTTGATATATGTTTTCTATCCTTACTCATTAAAAACGCCGAGGGAGAATATTTTAGAAACTGATTTACCATAGCAGAAGGGGTATAAAAAAATAAAAGAAAGGATAGAAAAAAAAAAGGGAAGAGAACATCTGCCTACCTAGCTAATCATGATTTGGTGATATAAACACTTGTTATTCCTCCTGATTTGTGTTTTAAGGTTTTTTTTTTTTTTTCGGTGATTGAAATGATGTTGTTTTAGAACAAATTTTGTGTAAAACGGTCACACTTCGGTGTGGATTTTGCTTGTTTGAAGGAATTTTTGTGCAATCGGATGCCTGTTGGCCGGATGTGGCAAGTGCTTGTTGGCGAAGCTTTCTTGTTGATTTCAGCTTTGTTAAGTTGTTTACTTTTTTAAAAATTGTAGTAAATATTAATTTAAAACAAATTAAAGTAACTAGCAGGTTTTGAACGTATTTATAATAAATGTCAAAGTTATGGTGTAAATAATTTATCTCTTTTTTATTTACAGTATAAATAATTCCTTTTTATACAATAAATCAATTTATCGTGCAAATGATATATTTACCCCTTATTTATAATGTAAAATATTTCTTATTTACATAATAAATAAGTTATTTCTATCATGCTATTTAGTATAGTATTTTCAAAACCTGATGTTTAGTTTAAAAAGCTTCAAAAATCTAACATTTCCCTCATCCTCCCTTTATTTTTTTCCTTTACAAAAATTGTTTATTTTTTCATTTTAGTATCCTAGTAAAAAAAAAAAAAAAAACATTGGTAGCACAATAGACTACCATTATTAGCACAGAAGCAATCAGATACTTATAATCCAGCAAACTACCTTTGGTATTACAAAAGGTTATAGGTGGTAATACAATAGACTACCACCGGTGGAGGATCCTAGCAGTATACTGTCGGGGATACCAATTGAAACCGTCAAACTTACCATGTCTGAATTTTCATTCTTTTTAGCTCCATCATTTGCTTGATCTTCCTCTTCTTTCTCTTTATCTTCATTATCTTACATCTATTTGTGCAAGAAATTTAAAAATAAATGCACATCAACAATGCTCATGGCAACATATTAATATCAATAAGGATTAATTACGAAAAGTCCCTCTCAACTATGCTTACGAATTTCAAAACGTAATATGCATTCCCTCAATTTGTTAAATGTTAAAAAAAAAAGCTCCTTTTTTAATTATTAATAAAAAAATTGATATATAATTAAGATTTGACAATAATATAGGAGTATTTTTACTTATAATATAAGAGCATTTTCTAATCATATCATATCTAAATTTAATTTGAATTTAAAAAGTGAATATAATTTCAAATTGTTAATTTTGAAAAAAATAAAAAACTTTAAAAAGTAAAAAAAAAATCTCTTTTTTCACTTTTATGTGATGACTCCAAGATAAGAAAAGAGTGTAATAGTTCACTAAATTATTCACCAATCTTAATTACTTGTGTGACAATATGTCATTTATATTAAAAATCATAATTTAAAGATTTTTTTGTTAATATTTCATAGATCAAGGAAACAAATGTTATACTTTAAAGCTTGAAGGTATAATACTATAAGAGTTATAATCAAGGGAGAATTTTGTAATTAACACTATCAGTAATAAAAACAATTACTAAAAGTAATTAAAATATTTACCAAATATACACAATTAATAAATGCATAAACCACATCAACGCCTCTACTTGCAGCTTCTTTGGTATCATCATAATGCTTCCCTTATCGAAATCCGTCCTCAATGCATCAGCGTCACTGTCTCATAGAACATTACGCTTATAAGAAACAATGTTTTAACCTTTAACATAAGCAAATAATACACTTTTAAAATGTGAGATTTATAAAATTTTTTGAAATAAATATTAGGGTTTAAAAATATTTACAATAAATAACAAGTTTATGATATCAATAATTTATTTATTGTGTAAATAATAATTATTTATGCTGTAAACAAGAAGATAAATATCTTAAATATATTTAATATGTAAATAAAAATTATTTACAATGTAAATAATGACGTAAATAAATTATTTACACCATAAAATTGTTACTTACTATAAATATTTTCAAACATATTATTTACATTAATTAATTTTTAAAAAAGTAATGCTCACTACAATTTCCTTTAATTTTTGTTTAGAAGAATGTAAAAATACAACAAAATATTGGAATAGTATGATTTTGGTGCCTAGCATTTTTATGAAACACAAAATTGATACCTTGTTATTTAAAAAATATAAAAGAAGATTTAAAAATATCATTCTAATTCTATGAGTTATTTTTGAGAAAATTATATGTTATGTCATACTTTTAAAGTTGCATTTATTCATGCGCCACATTTAGAAAAAATTATGCTATACTATCATTCATTTTATATGTTAAGTTGTACCACAAATAAATACGTGTGATATTTATAAAAGTAAATATGAAAAGATAGCATTTATGAAAATTTTCCATTATTTTTGTGATGTAAAATGTCTATTTTGTTCTTTTTGTTTGATTTTAATCTGTTTCAATTTTTTCAAAAAACAATGTTATTTAAAAAAATCTTTAACAGAGAGCGTATATTGACTATGGATTTAGCGACGAAAAGACACTTTTTTTGTCACATAGGCATAAAGATAATAATAATTCAAATTTATATGATCATCTAGATTCTATGAATTAAAAGAAAAAAGAGAAAGACTGTAACGCCCCAGAAATGGGAAGTGACATGGCAGGTTAATTAAGTAGAAATTTTAATTAAAATACTAGTTTAAGAATTTAATTAATTACGAAATGAGTAATAATTTAAAATCTCTTTTAAACAAACATTTATAATACTTAAACAAAAGAACAAGCAAAATGAATTAAAATAATAAAGAAAGAGGAAACACGTGTTGGGTCCTACTAACCCATAACTTGTCCATACACATGTTATCGACAATACTTAAATTACAGTCACAGTCTAAAATAGAAAGAAAGATTAAAGTAATACATGCCTTGATTTATTTATACAACAACCTATCCAGGTCTTCTATTAGTCACAAGTCTGATCTTCGAACCCTTCGTCAATCCTAAACTGTATTCTACCTAGGGAGAAAGATTTAAAAACAAATAAAATGTGAGCGAAAGGCTCAATAGAACTATGTTTTAAAAACAGATAAATAATTTACATACAAAATTTACCTTTCAAAGTAATAATTAGAAAACAGAGTTGAATAAATAAATTCATTTTAATAAATCCTATTTAAAACAGTTCGTCGTAAAAATACCTTTTTATCTTTCTTAGGCAAACCATAGTTATCACCACCGAAGTGGCCTAGCTAGGTTTCGGGACCTACCCCTAAGGTCACATGCTATACGACCCAATCTCTGGTATGGCATCATGCCCATCTATGTATTTCTATTACTGTTTAAAACCCATTTATCGAGTGTATTCATTTATGTTCATTATGTGGTTCATTATAAAAATCACTTCAATCTATTGTTTGTGAAAACAACCAATAAAAATCCTTTTGAGGCCAAAATCATTTAAAAACTAGGTTACCAAGGAAAGGGGTAGAAGTCCTACCTCAATATCTATGCCGATATCCAACACCACAATTTCAATCTACTATATGTTAGCTCCACGGAACCACGAACAACCTTAAATATATATATACACTAAATCTATCAATATTTAGCTTAAGATATCCTATGTCACTAAGCTATTTCATGGTGTCCTAGTATGCCATTTGTGTTTATAAAATCATATTGCAAGATTAAATCTCAATTGGGGTTCAAAATAGTGAAAACGAGTGAAAAATGACAAATTTTTACTATGCCCGATCGGCCTGTCGGTTCCCCTAGTCTGGCATGCCGAACTATATAGTTTGGCCTATCAACTATTTGGGTCTGGTCAGTCGATCGAACTTTTTCAGGTTCGACCTGCCGAATGAATGAGTCCGGCCTATCGGATTCATGAATCCAACCTGCCGAACATAAAGTTCGGCCTACCAAACTGAAAAATTTTAAAATTTTTTAGAATCGGGTCTTGGCCTCCTTAAGCTCAATTCTCATTTTCATCTGCTTTTTCTCAATTCCTACGCATGAAAAACACTCATAGATGATAGAAAAACATAATAAAATATATTTAAACTAATTTAAACAATGTTTGCATAGAAAAATTTGAGAATCCAAAAATGGGGAAAATAGAGGAAAAATAAAAAATCTTGACTTAAATCTGTTTTTAATCAAACTAAGCTTAGATTCTTGATGTTTTATGTTTCTCTAACTTAGATTTAAGGTTTTCTAAGCTTAAGAGAGCTTGGATTTCAAAATGCTAAGAAAATTGGAAAATTTAGAAAAAGTTTAGAATTTGGAAACTAACCTTGATTTAAACTTTAAATCGAAGTTGTGGTTGCTAAATCACATTCCCAAGCTTCCAATTTGACTAAGGATTGAAGTTTAAACTCAAAATTTTTAAATCAAAAGAGAGAAAAGAGAGAAAGAGAGAGGTAGAGAAAGAGCGTGAAAGGAAGAGAAAAAGAGAACGAGAGTGAGAGGGAAAGAGTGACGGAGAGTGATATAAATAAAGAGAAGGGGACTTGGTTTTCTACATTAAAACTGTGTGCGGCACACAGATATCAGACGGGGCATGTTTGGTATTTGATAAATTGTTTTGTTTCAAAATTTAAAATAACAAATAAAAATAATTAAAAAAAGTTAAGAATTATTAAAATAATCTAGAATAACGTTAATTTAGAAATATCTCAAAATAGTCAAATTAAATTTAAAAATACACCATGACATACTAATTCACCATTTTATATACTAAAAACCAACTAATTAATTTCGTGGCGTTACAACTCTCCATTCCTAAAAGAAATTTCGCCGTCAAAATTACAAATCCATTTAGAAACAAAACAAATGTGGATACAACTCTCGCATATCGATTCTAACTCCTAGGTGGATTCATCAACCCCGTGATGCTACCACACGACCTTCACTAATGGTTTATCATGACGTCGTAAGTTGACCACCTTTTGATTGATAATTTGAACCAACACTTCCTTGTATGTCGTGTCTTCTTGGATCTATACGTCATGATATGAAACTATCTTGTTCTGCTCAGGTGAACACTTTTGAAGCATTGACACATGGAACACATTGTGAATATGAGAAAGCTTGGGAGGAAGATTAAGTCGATAAATGACTACACTGACATGCTGAGTAATCTTGAACGGTTCAATATACCTAGGTGCAAGCTTACCACTTACTCTAAATCGCATAACGCCTTTGCAAGGTGATATTTTCAAGAGAACAAAATCTCTTATCTCGAATTCCAAGGGTCGACATCTTTTATTCGCGTAACTCTTCAACCGACTCTGAGCTGCCTTCAATCGATCTCGTATCACGGTGACTTTCTCATTGCTTTAGCGAATCTCATCTGGCTTGAGAATAATTCTATCTTTTGATTCTGCCCAACATACCAACGACCGACACGACCGTCCATACAATGCTTTAAATGGTGCCATGCCAATGCTCGCTTGGTAGCTGTTGTTGTACGTAAACTCTACCAAATGCATGTATTTCTTCTAATACCTACTGAAGTCTAACGCATATGCACGTAACATGTCTTCGAGGATCTGAATGACCTGCTCAGATTGTCCATCCATCTAAGGATGAAATGCTATGCTGAAGTTCAAATCTGTACCCAAGGCCTTTTGAAAGCTCCTCTAGTATTTGGTGTTGAACCTAGTGTCTCTATCGGATGTGATGGATAAGGGAACTCCATGCAGCCGTACTATGTTCTGTAGGTACAATTCTTTAAGAACTCTCCTCAAGCATGTCGACCTAAAAGGGATGAAATGCGCTGATTTTGTTAACCAGTCGACCACGACCCAAATTGCATCGTGCCTTTGCTTTGTCCTCGGTAAACTGGTAAGGAAATCCATCATGATGTGTTCCTATTTCTACCCTGGAATAGGAAGTAGTTGTAGCTGACTTGTTGGCTTCTAGTGCTCAGCTTTCACTTGAAGACAAGTCACACACTTGGTCATGTATTCTTGAACATCTTTCTTCATACATCTCCACCAGCATTGCCTCTTCAGGTCACAATACATCTTTATGCTTCCCAGATGAATGGCGAATTGGGACTTGTGGGCTTCATCCATCATGACCTTTGTCACTTCCAGAATTGCTGGAACTACAAAACGCCCCCTGAAGTATAGCGATCCATTGGCATGTATCCTCCGTACTTCAAATCATTCTCCGTTTTAAATTTGCGTCCAGATTCCCTGTAGATGCTGGTCTCTCCATTGATTTTGTTTCACCATATGAACGAGAGTTGGGGTCATCTCTATATGTTACACCTAAACTCGGTTGTAATCTTCATAGTACTATAGCCTGTACTCGCTCATTGTTGCATCCCTTTTCCAATCCTCAAGAGCCAAACAAGTGAGAATCCCTAAAGACTTCCTACTAAGTGCATCGGCGACCACATTAGCTTTCTTGAGATGGTACTATAGCGTAAAATCATAGTCTTCCATGTATTCCATCTACCTTCACTGCCTCAAGTTCAGGTCCCTTTGGGTGAATAGGTACATCAAACTCTTATGGTTCAAGAAAACCCAAAACGTCGCCTCGTATAGATAACATCTCCAGACCTTCAGTACATGAATCACCGCTGTAAGCTCTAAGTCATGAAAAGGATAATTCTGCTCGTGGGGTCATAGCTGTCTCGATCCATACACCACCATGCGTCCATGTTGCATCAACACACATCCAAGTCCATGTCCTGAAGCATTTGTGTAAACTTTATACGGCTTTTCACTATTTGGGATAATCAACACCGGAGCTGTGGTCAATCGATTCTTTAACTCTTAGAAGGCAAGCTCACATTCTTTATCCCACTTAAATCTAACATTCTTCTTAATCAGTTTTGTCAGTGGCGCTGCTATCTTCGAGAAGTCCTTCACAAATTTCCTATAGTACCCTATGAGTCTCAAAAAACTATAGATTTCTGCCACATTCCTCGATCGTTTCCACTCCACTATGGCTTCTACCTTGGATGGGTCCACTGAGATACCTTGCTCGAAGATGACGTGTCCCAGAAACTTAAATTCTATCAACCAAAACTTGCACTTTTCTTTCTTAGCGTATAACTGGTGCTTCCGTTGAGTTTGAAGTACGATTCTGAGGTACTACTCATGCTCCTCCCAAGTTTTAAAGTAGACCCAAATATCGTCGATGAACATGACCATGAATTGATCCAGATAAGGCATGAATATCCTATTCATTAGGTCCATAAAAGCTGCTGAAGCATTTGTCAATCCAAACAGCATCACCAGAAACTCAAAGTGTCCATACCGGGTCCTGAAAGTTGTTTTTGGGATGTCCTATTCTTTAATCCTAAGCTGGTGGTATCTCGACCGTAAATCTATCTTTGAGAAATACCACAAACCTCCTAACTGATCAAACAATTCATCAATCCTAAGCAGAGGATACTTGTTCTTTACGGTGACTCGATTTAACTGCTGATAATCTATGCATAGCCTTAGAGTTTCATCATGCGTCTTAGCTCATAATACTGGCGCTTCCCATGGTGATGTGCTATTTTGGGTATATCCCTTGTCAGCAAGCTCCTAAAGTTGCTTTCTTAATTCTTTCATCTCTACTGGCACCATTCGATAAGGTGCTACAGAAATCGAAGCTGTTCCCAGAAGCAACTTGATACTAAACTCAATCTCCTGATATGGTGGTAATCCTGGAAACTCATTGAGAAAGACATCTTTATACTCATCAACTACTAGAATTGCTGCACTCTTTATTGATGTACTGGACTCTCCTTCTAGGTTCATGAGAAAGGCATAGCAAGCTAGATTCTTTCGTCTTCTGAGACATGTCGTCATAAGACGTTCCATCATTATTAGATCATTATCACCCTAGTAAGTGATTGTTGTCCCCTATCAACATTAGAGTCACTCTCCTAAGTTGATAGTCTACAACTACATTGTACTTGGACAACCAGTCCATCCCTAAAATTACGTCATATGAACTCATGGAGATTACAATCAAATCACTTTTTAAAATTTCATCCCTAATCTTTATTTTATAGGATTTATATATACAGTTCACACATACCACCCCAAGGGTGAGGCTGTAGCTAAAGGCTCATTAAATTCTTCTATCTCTAATCCTAAGGCATGTACAAAAGAGCTTGAAATGAGAGAATGAGTAGCACCAGTATCGAATAAAACATGGGCTAAAGACTGAGAAACTAGAATTGTATCATTGATAACCGCATTACTGGTCTAGGCATCTGAACTCCCTAATATCATGGTGTGAACCTAAACTAGAGCTTTCCCTTTTCCTCTACCAACATTACTAGGTCCTGGGTTAGTCAGGCGATATTGCTATAGTAAAGGTGACTGCACACTAGTTACACTTGACGCTCAATACTAAGGGGCATTGCGTTGGAAGTTCTATAGCTGGTGTCCTTGTGCTGGGTATGGCAATTGCTCGGGAGAGAATTGATAGAACTAGAGTTGAGGGAATGGCTAATAGGCGTTTTGTGTTGACTATTTGGTTTATAGTCGATTGTGGGCCAAGTAGGTATATTTTTAGTTGTTAGGTCAACCTCTTGTATAGAGTATTCTTTTGACATTTTCCCTCTTTAATTAGATCATATCATCATCTAGTTGTCATTGAGAGATCGAGTCTTCTTTCCAAGTTCACCTAGACGCTGCTGAGACCACCCAGCCATCCCAACTACATGACAAGTTTATCCCTGAGAATGATCCCATGTTCAAGGATGTCGATGATTTTGGCACTATCACTTCTACAGATAGTGTTGAAGACTTGGTGGACAGTGTCCCATTCCTCTCTCCATTGGAATTCTAAACCAAGTATTGGACACCAAAGTCCAAGGCTCGTCATCCTTTAGAATGGCTACACTGTGATGAGCCATTGGCAACATGCAGTGGTGAGATTATCTCATAGAAGGCCAAGGAAACCACATCCCACTGTAAAGCCCATGACATCCATAGGATGTTCAACAAGGGTGAGATTGACAAGAGATATTTTGAATAAGTGATATGTAATAAGTACTATTGCGTTGATTCCACTCTACCTAGACACCTCGCCATCTCAACAACTGCATTACAGCTGGCCAAAACTCCCCCCCTCCATCCCTTCATAAAAGGGCTTTGCTACAAGTTCAAGGCCTCGTCGATGCAGCTATCGCCCAATTTTTGGTACATCTTTTTTGGGGATGTGCATCCTGTGGCATCTTCACTTCAACTTTCCCCTTTGTCTAGACAAGTTCTTATTCTATTGTTGCATTAGCCAGTCACTTCCAAAGGCTATCATTATGTAGGGGCCTACAGTCGAGCCAAGGATAAGATTCCCCCAATTGTTTTGGATTTTCCTTCCCCCAACCATGATTGGAAGAAAATGTTTTTATACTAAAGGGGGACTTCAACACCCATCCCCTCGATGGCCAATAAAGGTATGGCCCCAGGAAGTATGAAGTCGACACTACCTAGAGAATTGTCAATAAGCCTTTAAAATCCTATAACATTGAGATTTTTTAGGCTTTCATTGTGTTCCCTTTTAACTTCAAAATTTAGACTTCTATTAACTTTGGCCTTTTTCTTGTAGAGCTCGTCAACCGTCCTGTTCTTTCTCGGCAAAGACGAGAAAGAGTTAAACAAATTGCAGCCTTTCCAAAGAAAGAGAGGCGAATTGCAAACCTCATCATGGAGGAGAATAAAAGGAGGTCTAGATTGATATTAACGCTCCCCAATCCCTCTAATGTCATCATCAATCAACCCCCTTCTGGTGGGGCCTTGAGAGCATTTTTTTTTACTATCGTATTTATTTAATATGTAGTCGACTTATCTTTTGATAATATGCAGCCGACTTAACTTCACCTTGATATTTTCTTGTGTAGAGATGTTGAACCTCAAGCTTCCTTCTGAGATGAAGAAGTCTTAGGCCTGTCAGGAGGTGATGCCCCACCAAAGAAACTTGGTGGTTCAAAGAAGGATTCAAGTCACCAACCTTTCAATGCCCTTCAATCCAAAAGGCAACGGTTCGACGATAGCATGTCGTCACCCAAATGCCAAAAGGAGAAGGTGATGCTCGGGATCCCCAATCTTCCCTTTCCTCTTTATAAGAAAGATGTTCCTCTCCTGCTTAGTGGTCGAGTTAGGGATAGGAATTTAATCATGGATGACCTATCCGACGTCTAGGTGGGGAATATGTTAGACCTTCTACCTAGGTTTAGCGCTATCTTCTAGGCTTTCTACAAGTTCATTTCTAACAAGGACTAGGAGGTGGTCGAGAAGTCTCCTCTACTGGAGTGGCATAGGGAGCAAATCTATAGCTAAGTTAATGTAAGTATCTTCTAACTTTCCTTTAGCTACTTCCTTTAATTGATTTACTTCTTTCTAACATTGCCATTTGTGTACAGGCTCTAATAATGGCCCTTATCTCCTACGAGGAGATTAAGAAGCTGGTGAACGACTTGGCCAACCCTCATAAAGAAATAGAAGTGCTGAGGGCTCTCCTTGATGGGGAGAAATGGGTGATCGAGGATGCCAAGAACAAGAAGACTAAGGCCCAACTTCTCTTCCTCAAGGAACTAAAGGACTTGAAGAAGCTCACTAAGACAATCATCGAGATTTTTATAGAGACTAAGGGCCTAAAGAAGCAGGTGTGTTAGGCTTAAAAAGACCATGAGACCGATAAGAAGAAGATTCAAGAACTAGAAGAGTCAATCCCTAACATGGTGAAAGAGGCGGTCAAGAGGCGGTCAAGAGGCGGTCGAGAAATTTTGGGTGTTAAAGGAATACCAAAACATTCAGAACGACATTCTCGAGTCAGCAATGAGTAGATCGTTGAATAGATCTAAGCCGTTCATCCTGGCTTGGACTTATCCTTCTTGTATGCTTCCGATGCCTCACCATTAATCGATAACTCAACCGCTCTCGAGAAGAAGGCCTCGACTATGCAGAAAGGAGCCTTAGGGGATGAAAAATGAACTTGTATATTTTTTTTGTAATGACTCTTTTCATTGATACAATATTTTGTTTTCTTTTGTGCTTTGTCTTTATTTCTCATGTTGAACGTAGAGATAATAGGCCAATTGAATTATAACATTCACCTGGTAACGCCAGTATATCTAAGGATTTTTACCTTGCGTAAAGGTCCACTAAAGGTTTACCTTGTACAAAGGTCTCCGTTAGAACCAAAGGCTCTATGTTTTCCACTTTTCTACTTCGATAGTTGGAAGGGATTTGTTCACAGAGGTAGACCTAGGGCAAAGTGTTTGGCCATTTAAGGCTAAGTTTTTTGTCTTGTGTAAATCTATTGGGCATAGAGCTTTTAGGGCCTTTGCTTTGGAGTATGAGGCTTTGAAGCCATCTTGGCATTCTTGCCCCCATGTCAAATATAGAGTGACTCTAGTGTTTGATATTCTTTGAAAAATTTAGGTACAGAGATTTTAATTACTAGGAAACAACTCCTATGGAGTTTTCTTTCAGATTAGCAATGGTGGTATTTACATTACTGGTAACACGGATGCTTGACACATTGACCCGTCATTGATTCCAACATGTAGTTCCCTAGTCTTATGACGTCTTAGACTTTATAAGGCCCTTCCTAATTTGCAGCAAAAGCACTAACATTTAGTTTTGTATAGAGAGTTACCTTTCTCAAAACTAAGTCTCCAATAGCATATCTTCTTTCATTGACCTTTTTGTTGTAATATCTCATCGTCCTTTGTTATAATAAGTGGTGAGGCGCATTTGCGATTTGATTCTTTGTTCTTCTAAAGAGTCAAGTTTGGTGTCCATGAGTTTGGGGTTTTCTTGTTCATTGTAACCCATTACTCGACTAGTTGGAGCGATCATCTCTATCAACAGAACTGCTACAACACCATAAGTGAGGGAAAAGGGAGTCTCGCCCATATAGTTCTACTCGTAGTTCTATAAGCCCATGATTCCTTAGGTAATTCTTTTGCCCATCACCCCTTTAGGTCATCCATGCATTTCTTTAGCTTGTGCTTGATGATCATGTTAACTGCCTCGACCTGTCCATTTGTCTGTAGATAAACAATAGCTGAGAAGTTCTTATAGATGTCGAGATCTTCACAGAATTTCCTTGTCTTGGTGTTGTTGAATTATTTGCCATTATCAAAGATGAGTGAATGGGGAATACCAAAGCGGCAGACAATATAAGACCAAATGAAACTTGTGCAATTCGTGTCAGTTATTGTGGTGAATACTTTGGCCTTCACCCATTTCGTATAATAGTCAATAACAACTATTATGAACTTAAGTCCCCCAGTTGTAGTAACAAATAGATCGATTATATTGATTTCCCAGTTTGCAAATGGCCATAGGCTTAAGATTGATGTCAAGTTTTTAGGGTGAGACCTTAGCACGTTGGCATAGCACTGACACTTGTCACATTTTTTGGCATACTTGTAGGTGTCCTATTTTAGGATAGGCTAGTAGTATCCCTGCCTTAGTGTTTTATGGACTAATGAATGTCCTCCTGAATGATTCCCACACAAGAGCTCATGTATTTCTGTAAGTACTTTCCCTTCATCCTTAGTGAGGCAGCACAGAAAAGAGGTAAAATTACATCAACAGTAGAGCATGTTGTTATGCAGCAAGTAGCATGCCAGCCTGTAACAAGTCTTTTTGGCCTCTAAAGAATTGCAGGGTAGCTCTCCGTTCAGGAAGAATGTGATTATAAGAGTCATCCAATTCTCCATTTGGTCTACTATCATTACATCCTTTGCCTCTTCCTACTAGATGGTGGAAAGTTCTATAATTTCCACAAGGACGATTCTTAATAATTCAGAACCTTTGCATATGACTAGGTGAGCTAACGCATATGTATTACTATTTTCAGTATGTGGTATCTATTTGACTTCCCAAGATTAGAACTTGGAAAGTTCTTCCTTGATTTTCTGCAGGTATTTGACATTGTCCCATCCTTCACCTTGTGCTTATCTAAGATCTGGTTCAAAACAAGTTGAGAATCGTTGTAAATCCTCAAGGGATCAGCCTTTACATGGCAGGCAAGCCTTAATCTCACGAGCAATGCTTCATACCTGGCCTCATCATTTGAGGCTTTAAATTTGAACCTTACTGCCACTATGATCTTGTGGTTTTCAAGGCTTACCAACATAACATTTGCACTTACATCGTGCTCATTTGAGGAACTATCGACGTATAACTCCCATTTCAGCTTGCTTTCTTCTACTTCCTTTTCAACATCTCCTAACTGAGTTGTGAACCTAGCTACAAAGTCAGTCAGAGCTTACCCTTTAATTGTTGTTCTAGGCTTATATTCATTGTCATATTGCCTTAGCTCGACCAACAATTTCAACAATCACCTAGAGGTTTTTGGTTTTGTAGTGCTTGTCTCAAAGGATAGTTTGTTAACGCTATACCTTGTGTTCTAGGAAATACCTCTTCAATTTCCTTGTTGACATAATTAGGGCCATGGTGAGCTTTTCTATTTCAAGATACCTCGTCTTTGCATCAAGTAATAGCTTGCTTGCATAATAGACTAGTATTTTCGTCTTTCCTTGCTATCTAATCAGTACTGAGCTTAGAGCATAAGGTGAGACAACTAGACAAATCTACAAAGTTTCTCCCAATAGTGCTTTAGAAAGCAGAAGGGGCACTCCTAGATAGCTTTTTAGACGTCTGAATGCATCATTACATTCCTCTATCCATTCAAAGGTTCTCTTCATCTTAAGACGTTGAAGATAGCATACACTTATCAGTTGCTCCAAAGACAAAGCAGTTAAGTATTGTCATATATCCTGTAAGCTTTTGTACCTCTTTGGGCTTCTAGAGGGCCTCTATATCCAACAAGGCTTCTGGGTTAGACTCTATTCCTCACATGCTAACTATAAATCCTAGAAATTTCCTCGATGCCATACTAAATGCACATTTCAATGGGTTGAGCTTCATCTTGTACTTTCTCAAGATGTTAAACCTTTTGTCTAGATGTTAAATGTGAAGGCTTGCCTTCATAGATTTAACCAACATATAATCCACATATAGCTCCATTGTCTTTCTGATCTATTTGGTGAACATTTGATTTACCAAACATTGGTATGATGCCTTGGCATTTATTAATCTAAAGGCATAATGAGATAATAGTACAACCCCTATCAATGATGAAGGAAGTGTGTTCTTGGTCTTGTGGATGCATAGGAATTTAGTTGTAGCCCGAATAAGCATCCATGAAGCTTAACAACTCATGCCCTGTAGTGGCGTTGACAAGCTGATCTATTCATAGTAGAGGGAAGTTGTTCTAGGGACAAGCCTTGTTCAAGTCGCTGAAGTCTATACATGTTCTCCACCTCCCCTTTGGCTTTCGAATAAGGACGAGATTTGAGATCCAGTCAAGATAGTACGATTCCCTAATGAACCCATTTTTCTCCAACTTGTCAACCTTTTCTTTGAGCTCCTCATACCTCTCTAGGTCCATGGGTCACCTCTTTTGGCTCTTAGGAAGGTAATTAGGGTCGATGTTCAGGTGATGGTAAGTGAACTCTTAGTTTATTCCTTCCATATCCTCATGGGTCCATGTGAATACGTCGAGATTCTTGCCAAAGAATCTCTTCAATTCATTTGCTGCCCTGTTGCTCAATCCCAACCAAATTTTAAGAATCTTAGAGGGGTCCCCTTTATCTAAGGCCACCCTTACGAGAGCCTCGATGGGTTATATGCCGGTTACATCTTCTCCCAATCTTGGGTCTATGTCTTCTGCTAGGGATCCTCCATGGACCAATCTCATCTCTATCCTTTGGGGGTTAACATAAGTATGGATAACGTCAGAGTAGACTAGGCTAGACTCATACTGTTTTCCTCTCATTTTACCTACCCTTTGGGGAGTAGGAAACTTCACTTTTTGATGATAGATGGAGGTTAAGACTTTCAAGGCCCACAATGTCGGCCTTTCTATCACTGCATTAAACTAGTCTCCGACTCTTATTACCAAGAAGTTTGACATGTTGTTGCTGTTCTTGGCTTCTCCCCCATTGTGACTGGTAGTGTAATTATCCCTTCGGGTATTATGCTATCCCTTCGGGTATAAAAATAATTTAAGGACTGCATTATAAAGGAAAGAGCAAAAAATTTAAGATGAAAATACATAAAAACCTCATAAATTAACTAGTCCTAGTCATGCATGAGATATTGGTAATAGATTAATTAATTCATGTATAAAGATCTAGTAAATTTTTTTAATATATGATATTGTGAGCACCTTATAATTTTCTTACAGTTTCTTCAAAAAAAAAAATTAAAGATTATGATTGCTTGTACCCCCTCAATCATAGGGCCGTTCTCAATTTTTCCTTTAAACTCTAGAAAAGTCCACTTTACCCATAAAATTTTAATGAGCCCCACTTTGTTAGATTTTTTGGTAAAAATAGACCAAAAAAGTAGGGTTAAGTGAGATCTTGTAATCTTATTTTGTTTGTATTAAATACAAATTCTAATAGAATAGATTAGGTGAGTCAACTAATTCTCTTCTTTTATATTTGTTATTAATAGTTACGAATAAATCAAAATTTAAATAGTAAAGTGAAAATTTTTAAAGTTCAAGAATAAAATAAAAATGACCCTAAAGTTAAAGGCCACAAATATAAATAATAAAATAAAAGTTTCCTTACAAGATTATTGTAACTCAAGTGACATATTTTAAGTGATTTTTGTGTTGAAAGAAAATTTTTCAGAATACACGTTTAAGCACTAGATCTATTAGAATCTATGAAGAATTTAATAAAAATTCTCACGCTTTTTCAATGTTATGCTAGAAATATAGAGCTTACTTTGCCCCACTAAAGGTGAACGTTTAGTTTTAACTAAGGGTTCTCGTCAGTTCGACCACCATCAACAAATATCATTGGTTTTTTGCAAATGACTAGACAATGACCACTAATTTAAAAGGTAGAGAAGCAATCATACACAAACGAATTCAAATCTTTTGTCTAATTTTAGTCTTTGAATGATGTCCAACCAATCATATTATTACACATCATTTGATAAATTTGAAATAATGGATGGTTTTCATTAAGAAAGAAGTGAGGAAGAAGTGAGGAAGAGAGGAAGAGAGGAAAAGAGAGAGCGGGAAAGGGCATCATTAGCCAAAAAGAAAGGGAGACATGGAACAAAGAATGGAGGTGCGGCTACTATTGCTAGGATTTCATACTTCAATTCTTTATTTTTTGAAAAAAAAAATGTGTCTAACAAAATACAGTGTTTTGACACATTATTAAACTTGTTGTTTAACTTATATAATTCTAACTACGTTCCTAAATGTCTAAATATTCTATTATAAACCCAAACAAATAAAGAGGGATGGAGAAGTGAGACGGAGTCGTCACTTGGCCAAATTGGAGAAAGGAGACTGCCAGACAAAGGAAGAAAGTTAAAGAACGAAAAAAAAAAAATCTTGGATTCGGTTAACTGACCCAACTACCAACGTGGATAGCTCGGTAAAGCCAAATGACATTTTTTATTTCGGTTGGTTCAACTCTGTTCTTTTGAATCTCAGCTTTTCTGGATTACCCTAAACCCCACTTAGATTTTAGAATATTTGTTTGTTCCTAATTTTTTTTTCTAAACTTTAAGTTGTTAACTTATTATTTAATTAAAGAACTTATAATTATCTCTATTGGATAGTTAAAATATAAAATTATGTCACCATTTAGTAACAAAAGAATCTGTATTCCTTTTATAACTCCCCACTGAAAAATCACCCGGCTCAACCAGTATATAATTCTCCAATAACTACATATATGGACGAGCCAAAATTTTAATGAGAGCGGTAAGTTATAATATATATATATATATATATATATATATACATTTGTATTAACCATTTTTTTTTTTTTTTACCTTGAGAATCATCTCTACTACTATATTTTCCAAAAAGAAAAAAAAAACATTGTATGTATTCCTTCTATGCGCAAATTATTTACATGTCTGATATATTAACTCTATATATATATATGTATGCTATGCTGTGATAGTCTCTATATGTATTTAAAGTCTTCCTTTTTCCCCTCCTTTTTTCGTATTTCTTCTAGAATATTATTCACTGACTTCAAAGAGCGCGTATATCATTAATTAATTATGTATTATTCCCAACAAATGCAGTCTTTTGCTGAAGCGGGGTTTCCGTGTCGTACAAGAACAAATCCTACAGATCACTTCCTTCGATGTGTTAATTCAGATTTCAACAATGTTGCTGCATCCTTCATACGTTTTAAAACTACTTCTACATGTTCGCAGCAACTAGTACATGTTCATACATACCTCCTTGCAATTCTAAATCGCCCGTCGAGTGAGAGAGGGTGGGCCCTATTAGTATGTCCCACCTCTCGCCCTCATGTAAAAGGCTGTGGCTCCCATCTTTGGGAGTTAAAGACATTTTTGCTATTTTGACATTCTTTTCCTTTTCTTTACATTTTTTTCCTCGACAATATTTACAATTTTTCATTTTATAATGTTAGTTAATAATATTTATTTATTTATTTATTTATTTTTTTGCTGAAGGGAGATATAACGCCAGAGAATTTGACGACGAAAGATATATAAACGACTCTAGTTGAGAAGCACAGAACTTCTGAATATGCGACATTAGCCAGAAACAAGATTGACCAAATCAACTCCGCTGTAAGTAGTTTTATTGGTTAAGAAACAGTACAAGCACAAATAATGGTTTTAAATCATTCTCAAAACATGACGAAAAAGGGTAATCATAATGATCGACGGCTACGATAATCATCACAACTAATAGAGTACAAGATAGATTTCAATTAATTTACAATGCCTTATTAAAAGGTGTATTTGTTGTTTGGATAATAATAAAATTTGGACTATATATATCATTTGAGTACACTGCATTTTTTAACCTTTTTAATAGTACTTTATTTATTTTTTTCAGATTATTTGAAGAACAAATGGTAATCCTCAACTTTGAAAAATTGTGAGATCAATCCGACAATTTATCATAAAGACCATACCTCCACGTAAGAAGCATCACAACATTCACTTAACAGAGAGAAGTGTAACTACGATCTACAGAGTTGAATAACAAAATATCTTAATATTACACCTATTTATAGTCAGTTTTAATATCATATTACGTTTTTCACTTCAATATATTACATAGAAATACGGTCTAAATTTTTAACTATAGTAAAAGCCTAAATATTTAGTGTAATTTGCTTAAATCTGATTTTTACCTATTCTTTTTAGGAAGAAGTGATAAGCCTATCAAACTAGAGCAAGGCAAGCTGGGTGAAGCAACTCTACACATTGGTTTGTGAACATGAGAAGAGATATTGGATATTACTGGGTGAGAGTTCTATTCTACCTCACTGTAGGAGTCAGTATTGGAAGTATCTACTACGAAATCGACAGGTCTTTCTTGGCCGTCATTGCAATAGCCAAGTGTCAGGCCTTTATGTGCGGCTTCATGATCTGCTTATCTGTTGGAAGCTTACCCTCTTTCATGGTGGAGCTCAAGGTACTTAACAATAATGGAAATTTTAACAAATTGAACTAATTTGCATGCCCATTGTTGAAAATCTTCCACCTTACTTAAAACCTTCACATTCATATCAGATTTTATTATCTACTTTTTATTTCGATATGGTTTTCACTAGATGAAATGTTTTCGAACATGTACAAGAAGTACCTCTACGGTAGAAAACTTATTAATGTCCCATGTTTGTTACAAATTAACTAAGCTTTAAGATTAGTTAAATTATGATTGAACTTTTTCTTTTTGACTATGATCTGTGGTCATGAAAAATAGGTTTACAACCGTGAAAGATCCAATAAGCATTGTGGCGAAACCGTAGTAGTGATATCGAACTTCCTTTTGTTGTTGCCGTTCTTGGTGGCGATGGCTCTTTTCCCATTACAGCTATTTTTGCATCAATCTCTCCTGCTGCATTTCTGTAATAGAGTGTTGTATGATGGTCGTTGCGTTTTTGATGCCTAATGTCTTGATGGGGATAGGAATTGGGACCGGTGTAATTGTAAGCATTTTTACTGTATGTATAAACTTGTATATTTTACTTAGCTTTTTAATGTGTATTGTGAATATATATTTGTTTGCTGAAAAGGTACTGATTCATGTATTATATATATATATATATATATATATATATATGTATGTATGTATGTATGTATGTACGTATGTATGTATGTGGGTGTTCATGATGATGGCATCTGAAATATTTAGACGCCTTTCTGATCTTCCCAAGTGGCGCTATCCCATATCTTACATAAGCTTTGCATCATGGGCATTGCAGTTACAACCAATTACATGACAATAGAAACTTTTATTATATCACTGCAACAATTTAGGCCTACGGTGACCGCAATAGAAAGTTTTAATATCGCTACAACAATTTAGATCTTCCATGACCACACCTTTAGCGACGGCATACAATTCTATAATTTAAAGGTTGAGATTTTCAGGAATACGAAATTGTTTGTAACATATATTTATATTAACAAAACATAGGAATAGGATATATGCTTCAGTGGAAATCTCTCTGAAACTACATGATATACGTTAATATATTAAGCATGACCCTATGTATTCATCAGTGTACCTTAAAAAAAACAAAGAAGAACAAAAAAAACAAAACAAAACAAAAACAAATCATTGTGGCTGCTTTGATGTGCTTATTAATATCCCATAGATTACTCTTCTTTGTGGTACTCAAGTATAAGAAGAGAATATCATTGTGGTGTAAGCTCCATGACAACACAACGTTCCAACAAATATGCATGAGATCTTCATCGCTAGGAAACCAGTTTTTTTTTGTCCTAGACAAACCAACCTCTTTCCTCGTTATCTTCACAACTGGTTCTTCATGAACTTCCTGCAAGATCTTAGTTATGAGTTTACTCATCTATAAGCAAGCAATACATGGACTACATTCCTTTTCTTGCTTTGTTAAAGGAGAGAAATTGCTACCTTCTACAAAATTTAAGGGCATGTTTAGCACACTGTATTGTATTGTATTATATTATATAGCATTGCATTGCATTATATTATATTAGTGTTATACAATACATTGTTGGTTTTGCACCATATTTACATGTTGTATTACATTATACAATCTTTGTTTACCATCATATTGTATTGTATTGTTTTAATATTTAAATTTGAAGTACAGTAAATTTAGGTCATGGTTCTAGGGTCAAAATTTAAGACCGGGTAATGTCGGGATTTAGGACCAAGTCAGGGTGTGGATTCGAGATTAGGGCCAACATTTGGGATCTGAGTCAGGATCGAGAGTTAGGTTGGGGTAAGGATTCGATACTAAGATTTAGGGTTGGGTTTGAGCTTGGACTTGGGATTCAAGAGTGGGGTTGGTGTCGAGATTCAGGACCAAGATAGAAATCAGGATTCAAGGTCGAGATTTGGGACTGAGACGGGTAAGGATTAGGACATAGGTCAGGGTGGGGGTCAGGTTGGGATTCAGGACTAGGGTTTGGTGTCAAAATTTAGGACTGGGGTTGAGGTTAGGATTCCAGAGCATGGCCAGGCTCGGGGTCAGATTTAGGGTTAGAGTAGAGATTTGGGAACATGGTTGTGATTAGGGTTCAAGGTCGGGGTCAGGATCAACATTCAAAACCAAGATCGGGTCAAGATTTGAGGTTAGGGTCGGGATTCAAGGTTGGGGTTAGGATTGGGATTCAAGGCCTAGGTCGGTTAGGATCTCGACCCCGACCTTAGGCTTGAATCCTGACCCCAAATTTCAAATCTGACTGTAACCCCGATCACAACCCAGACCTCAAAGCCTAACCCTGACCTTGACCACAAATCCTGACACAGACCTCAAATCACCACCCCCTACCCCTATCTCCACCTCAAATCCCAACCCTAAAATTCAAGACCAGGTTGGGTTAGGATTTAGGATCTAGTCAAGGTGCAAATTCGAAGTTGAAGCTAGAATTTGGGATTGGGGTCAGGGTCAGGATTTTGATCAAGGTAAGAATTAGGGCCAAGGATTTGGGGTCCGGCTTAGGCTCAAGAGTCGAGAGCAAGATTGGGGTCAAGGTCAAAATTTGAGACCAAGGTTAGGGTTGGGATCATGGTTATTTCAAGACCGAGGTTAAGGTCAGGATTAGGGGTCAAGGTTGGGATTCGAGACCAAGGTTTGGGTTTCGGGATTCAAGACTAAGGTTGAGGTCAAAATTTGAGACTGAGGTCAGGGTTAGGCTCAAGGTCAAGATTTGGGGTTGGGGTCAAGATTTAGGACCATGGTCGGGGTATTTAGGGTTGGGTTTGGGGTCAAGATTTAGCGTCAAGGTTGGATCGAGATTCAAGACTGGGGTTCAAGTCAAGATCCAACATCGGGTTCAAGATTAGGATTTGGGACCTGGGTAGGGGTCAGGATCCCGACCTCGAGCCCTAAACCCGAATCTGATCTTGACCTCAAATCCCCACACCAACCCCAACCTCGACCTTGACCCTAACCTCATATCTTGATCCCAACCTCGGTCCCCCATCCTGACCCCGATCCTAACCCTAGACCTAGGTCTCGTATCCCGACCCCAACAGTAACTCCCGAATCCCAACCCCTTTATCTCCTAAATCCTAACCTTGTCTTCAGTATTGAATCTTGACCTCGACCTCAACTCTAATTTTTGATCTTGAATCTTTATGTCGACTCACTAATTTTGATCTTGACCTCACTCCTGAATACCAAACCTAAATCTTAACCTCAACTCTTGTCTCAAATCCTAATCTCGACCCCAACCCAATCCAAATCTAGATCTCGACCCTAACTTTGACCAACCCTGGATCCCAATCCCCATTCTAAATCCCAACCCTAACCCCAATCCTGATCTTGACCCTAGACCTTGGTCATGAATCCCAACCCAAACCCCCCAATCTTGAATCCTTACTAACCCTAGTCTCGAATCTTGACTGACCTAACCCCAATCCTAACTCTAATCTCAGCCCTGAATCTTGACCTAGATCTCAAATCTCAACCCCAATCCTGGTTTTGAATCCTAACCCTAACCCCAAACCTCAGTCCAGAATCCCGATCTTGTATTTGACCCCAACCTTAATCTCAAATCCTGACCCTGATCTTAACTCCAAAACCAACCCTAAATCTCGATATCGACCTCGAATCCTAACCCCAACTCTAGTCTTGAATCCCGACCCTAATCTTGAATCCTGACCCAGACCCCGATCTCAAATCCTGACCTTAAATCTAGACCCTGACCCTGACGCCAAATCCTGATACCATTCTTGAATCTCAACTTCAACTTCAACCCTAGACCTTGGTCCTAAATCATGACCCTATCCTTAGACCTAAATCCCAATCCCAGCCTCAAATCCTAACCCTAACCCTGACCCCAACCTTGAATCCTAATGTTGGAAAAATAGTACGTAGCGGAATTTTAAAATTCTTTCTATCAGAGTATTTTCCAAAAACATAAGTTTGATATGCTATATGCATAAATTAACCAGATCTTACTAACCTTTGAATGCCGAAGAACTCATGTAATCCATGAAGAAAAGTAACGTTCTAGAAGAGCCTCAACCAACTGGTCTTCTTTGCTATTCTCTATTCACGATCGGAGTGAGTGTGGGCTCACGCGTACAGCTCTTCCTCCTGGTGACTCTCCTTCCAACCAATTAAGAGAACCCAAAGCTAGTGTTCGTGATTTGTGAATAAGAGCTCTTAGGGAGTTTCAGAATCTCACCAGCAGAGTTTCACTCTTGATCTCTCAATTGATCTAAATAATTTATGAGACTCACTCCCTATTTATAGAGGTTGGGTCTAGGGTCAGTCTTTATCAGATAAGGTCTCAAAAATTCAAATCAAAATCAAATTTGGATCAATATCGGATGAAATTCGTGTGAAAACACGTGATTTTTTTATTGCACATAGGTAGGCCGAACTTGCCCCATCAGTAGGTCGAACTACCAAAAAAATCTCAATGAACCTTTTATTTTCCACCCGAGATTCTATAGGATAAAGCCTCGGATTTAATTTAAATAACCCAATAGAGAAGTTATCTAATTAAAACAACTTTATTTAGATAATCTCTAGGAAAATAAATAGATTCCTAATAATTCCACAAGTTTATCTTGATTTAATTTATCCG
Source organism: Artocarpus hirsutus (assembly GCA_946598075.1). Classification (NCBI taxonomy): domain Eukaryota; kingdom Viridiplantae; phylum Streptophyta; class Magnoliopsida; order Rosales; family Moraceae; genus Artocarpus; species Artocarpus hirsutus. The sequence continues at coordinate 81,561 of CAMOHE010049145.1, forward strand.
AAATTAAATCACCTGATAAACAGAGAAGAATTATCCGATCCTAATAATTCAACAAGTTTATCTTGAATTAATTTTGTCACAATATTAATTCAATCGATAAACAGACATTAATTATTTTATTCTTCTGAATTTTAGCCAATCTAATAAATCTAACGTAAGTCACCAATTATTAGAAAAGCACGCCGTATCGTTACAGGATTTTGTGAGCTGGCAAAGGGGACCAAATGGACCTCTATAGTTCAAGCTCCCGATAATTATGAAACCTAATATTCCAGATATACATTTCATAATTATCAACTCCCACGCTACTTCACTAAAAGCTTGAAGCTGCACTCTCGAACGTTATAGAGTTATGAAGCCTGTTTAGCTAAGTCTCCATGACATATCATGGTGTATCGTATCCCTATAAGATTATCCATAATCGGCTTAAGGACATGTTCTGTTTTACCTTCTCGATTATTTTTATCTTACGTTCCATTATCTCACCATCGAAAAATTTACCATCCAAAGATAGTATATTATTCGGTTACACCTATGTATCCAAATGGTTGAGCTCTTTAGTTTTTCAATTACAGGATAATGCATATAAGAGGATATCACTACTCCTAAAGAGGAGTTATGGATTCCACATCTATGAATAACAGGTCTACGTTATCAAGAGTCATGCCTCCAACGTACCAACACGCATACCACTATTAAAATGTGGGTGTCACCCTTTGATACATTAAAAGACGCAAGTCAAGACAACGGGCCCACTTTCATCTCAGGATTAAGATACAATACAAATGATTGTCTAAGGTGAATCGATTTACCAAGATATAATTATTAATCCAAATCAATTCACTTTATGTCTCGATCCAATACATCGTCACCTATAACAACGTGTTAATGTTTCTATTCACGGAGTCCACCTCTAATGGTCAAGACAAACCATCTTCCAATAGGAATATAGACAATATAACAATCTTTACGTGAATAAAGTGTCCAACTTTATTCCTTCGATTGCAGATCTTATAATTTAGACCGCCACCTTAAGAATCGTGTCTTCCACATAATTTGTCCATCTTATTCCCAATTCTTAAAGGTTTAGACCGACAGTCTCAGACTATTGTTTGCTTATCATACATTCAACAAATATGAACGTAAAGAGGAAAAATTTAGTATATAAATAATAAATAAATTCTTTATTGATAAAAATGTCTCTAAAAACTTATTATATTTTTACTCCATAGAGCATATATGTCTAACACCTAACCTCGACCCCGACCTCAACCCCAACCCTAGGTCCCAAATCCCATTCTAAAACTTTAACTTATATACTAATTTTTAATATATTTTAAATATTTGATTAGTTCATTAATATGCTCTTTTGGTTTAAATTATAAAATATGATCTAATATAGAGTTTTTGGTCATATTTGATATCACGGCTTGTACTGTACTAATTTTTGATTCCGTATTAAATAATAAAATACATGGATGTCACCAAACATCATATTTTTTAAAATAATACAATATAGAGTGCTAATATAGTGTGCCAAACATGCCCTACGTGTACACAATACTAATTACTACATGATAGATTAATTTAATACAAATTAAGGATTTTATAATTCCATTATGTAATTGGTGTATATTTTTCTCTATAATTCATGCCGACGTGAATAAATTTGGTACGAAACCAAATTAGGAAACTACAAAGTGCCCCAAAATTCCTCCATTTCATATTTTCATTAAAGATTTAAACATTTAGGATACTTTTGAAATTAGTCCAGAATCCCATGATGTACGGGATAGTTTTAGGAAAATTTGTGATGGACAAAGTCTATAAAAGAAATGTTCTTTGAGTCCCTAAAGCCATTCCATTGTATTCATTATTACACCATCATTCTAAGACTTTATGAAGTTTTCATAAATTTTGATTTTTTTTGGTGAAAAATTTATAATTTTGAATATTCATAATTTTTGGCATTTATTATGAATATTATATATTTATGTGGAAATAATTTTGCATCATTATGTGCTAAAATTATGTTATTTTTATATGTCATATATTTATTGTTCTTAAGTATGCATATAAAATATTTTAGTGTATAAATTCTTAAATTTTATTCATATTTATATATATTGCTTATTCTTACATGCTATTTATGTATGAACAAATTTTTGCATATAATTTTGATTAATTAGAGTTTAGCATAACACCATTAATTATGCAAAATTATATGTTAAGTGGTCTAAGATCACATATAAGAAAATGACATTTACTGTGATTAATCATATTTGGCATAATAAAATTTATCCCATAAGAATTTTTATTAAATTTGTTTGATTAATTAGGATAAATTATCATATTACATTTCTTAATTTGCTTACAGAAATTAAGAAAAGGAACATAATTTGATAGTTTTATTATAAGTTAAATGGATCTAATTGAATTAGAATTTTAGCCTACAGACAAATTTTATGTCACTACATTCATAATTTTTGGAGCACGTATTTACATTGGTAAAACATGATATATGTTTTTAGTCTCAAATTTAAGTATTGTAATCATGCATGTTTCATTTCTATGAAGCTATACAACCTATGAATCTTTTTGATATTAAGTGTGAAATTTCCAAACTAAATTGGGACAATTACAAGCTATAGAAGGCAAGAATTCTCCTTTATTTGGGTTGGATGGATATTGATTATGCTATTAGAAAATATGAACCAATCATTACTACAACTAGCATTTCAGATGAAAAGGCTCTTTATAAACGACGGGACTGATCTAATTGCCTTAGTGTGTGTAACGACCCTACTTATGTAGCCGTTACTTAACTTAACATAAATGTAAAATTAAACATTTAATCATAAAGTACTAAAATTTTGGAATAACTTTTTTTTCTCTCAAATGAATTCTTCTTATAGAATCCCTAATATAAAAGCTGAAAGGAAATAGTAATCGTTTCCCAAAACGTAATTTCGTAATTCTAACATAATAATTAATTTCACAGACGTGACGATAACATAATAATAATTATCACGTTAAACATAATCATATTAAATTTCTTGAAACTTTTCCTTTAAATATAAGGATAGTTATTAACATACTTTAAAAACATACTTAAAAGCTCTTGCGACTTCTATTGTAAGTTAAGTTGAGACATTGCTCAACATTTGATTTTAAATCATTTCAAATCGTTTCTTAAAATTCAATGAGAAACATAAACTGAATCACAGCTTAAAACTTAACTTCATAATTATATAAAACATTTCATAAAATGTATCTTAAAACTTTAAAACATTTCTTAAAACTTTGATTTTCTTAAAAATTTGACTTTCTTGAACTTTGAAAACACTATATCAAATAGTAGGAAAGCCTTTTTTTTTAGTAGCAAAAGCATACCGTAGTAGTATCTATAACCAAATCTCCACCATTCGTCCGTCGTTCACGACTACCCATCAATGTTGCTGACATGTTTTCTTACCTATAGCATGAACATACTTAAATGAGCTTTCGCTCAGTAAGTGGGAAATCAGTCTCACAAAACATAATTAAAAATCATTTTAATAAAAATATGCATGAACATTTTATGCTGGCTTATCAACTTGCTTTATACTTAATTATTTGAACTATAACTTATCTTGTTACTTAACTTTCCTTATCTTATAAACTTTAGTGTTTGTACCAACATCATTAATCATGAGATCATAAACATAATGCTTCCCTTATGGAAGACTTGAGACCATCGAACACCGAGGTTATAACCTTAATTTTACTTTGAGTACCTCACAATAAAGAGGCTGATATGACATTACTTAGCACTTTCACTTGTCTTATCCTGTGTATGTCGTATGACTTATTACTACATAGCATCACGTTACATATATCATACTTCATACATCATTAGCATGCGTAACTTAGAAGTAAGTAAGCATTATAAATCAATCCGACATTCATCGCTTTTCATAATCATACCAGTGCATGACATGGCATATCTTGATCGTAATAAATTGTAAACATGGCATGTTAATGCATCTCATCACACATCATTAATACAGTACATAACATCACATATTATGGCATAACATATCATTATTCATGCATTTCATAATTTTTACAAAAACATATAAAACAATTTATTAAAAATTGTACGTTCATACAGTAGGCAAGAGTCCTACTTACCTATTTTTTGTGTTAAGCGGGTTTAGTTGTATCTCATTGTATCTACAATTTGTGAAGCATCCTTTGCAAGGCTCCTCTAGTGACCATGAATTGCTAGGAATGCTTCCTGGAGATCACACATTGCTAGAAACATCATTCTAGACTCCGTTGATGTAGTTGAGTCACCTCAATCGGCATGCAGCTGGCACTAGATAATTTTTATCGGAGTAGAATTAGCTCGAATGAAGGTCTTTATCGCTTTTAAAGCATCGAAATGAGTTGAGAGACAGTCTGGGATCATCCATCGGAGGTCTGGTTTGTAAAAACCTAAGGTCGTCATTGATTGCCATTGACCGACGGTTAACCAGTGTCGATCGAACTCTGTTGGTGGTTGAGCTAGGACCTACCCCCTTAAATTGACCTTTTTGAGTCTAATGGCGATGTCAATTTCATCAGATTCAACTTCTATCTTCATGGGCCGAAGACCCGTCGGTGGTGAAAAAGGAGGAGCTTCGAACGTGGCTCTCTGGCAAAGCAACTATGAAATTAACTTAGGCATTTTGATCTCATTCAAATTTTGAGCATTTCCTCTCCATTGTCGCCCCTCAATGCTATCAAAATTGATGGAATCAAAGGACTCGCGGCGGCCCTATGGCTGCGTTGATCGTTCCTGCTCCTCCGGCTGTGGTTTAGAGAAATTAGAGGATGGCTCTTAACCTTCTCAACCATCTAAAGAAGATTATGCCTTCAATTTGGGTCAAAAGTGGCGCGACACGTGAGATCGATGCTGTTCTCGGCGATTGGTGGTGGTGTTCATCAAACTCCGTCATGCAGCCGTAGTTTGCTGAAATTACTTAAGGGGAAAGATTCTCCATCTTGCTCTGAATGTTTCCCCCTAATCAATTTGGATCCACCTTGCTTGGAACGGCGAATTTAAAGTCCCCACAGCGGCTGCAATGAGCCTCATTGATCTTCGACAAGTGGTGGTGCAATGGGGAAATTGGTCAAGGCTTCTTACTTCCCGTCATCGTCTGCTTCTTTTGGCACCAGTGGTGTGCCACATCGCCACTAGAGACGATAGGCTTGATGGTGGCTCAATAGCGACGATGGGGCAGTTCCAATGAGCTGCTCCAACTGGAGTTGGATAGTGGGGCTGGTACCATCTTGTTCCTTTCATCACGCTAAGTTTATAGACACCAAGATCATGTCAATTGGTGGCTAGACAGAGGAGAAATCAAGTCCTAAAGAAATGGGTTTTATGCAACTTTGGCTGGGAAGTACGAGCTACTCCGGCAGAGTTTTGGCCGACACGGCACCTTGTTGGAACCAGCTCGTCGAGAGTTTTTTGTTGGTGTAGGAGATGTTGAAAACGGAGGCCAAAATCCTGACAAAAATTTAAGGAGAAAGAAAGTAGAGAGAGCAAATCAGATTTTTTTTTTGTGGGATATTTTCTTCCTTTTTTGCTACAATTTTCATGCATTTATAGAGTCCGTCACTAGTCTTAGAAGTCTAGACTGTGTCATGGTCAGGTTGATCAAATCTTGATCTGTAAACTTGAAACTCCTGTACATATAATTGTACTCTTTAAAATTGTAAAATTCTTGCACTGTTAAAAGTAATTCCATAAGCTTTAATCTTTTACTGAATTGTTATCATAATAGAATTTTCACTTAATCAAAGTAAGTTGGGAAATTTCACTTTTGTCAGATAATCTCAATTTTGATATTCTAATTGAGACTCTTTGAATGTCACTTCTTTGGCACATACATGAAATTAATGAAATAGAAACTTTTAGTTTAGCATCTTAAATAATTATTTTAATGTGCTATTATAACATTACATTGTTACATATTTCATAAATAAAGCACATAAATTTGTGCATTCATAATGTTATTTATTTGTAAGGTCATATGGCTAGTAAGGCCTTAGAAATTGCATATTAGTAAGTTCTATATTTGTACTTTCTCAAACACTTAGCAAAGTAATTATGAAAAAATCCTTAATTAATCATACTTATTAATTTTGGATTTTTCCAGTCACTACAGTGTGATGTTCATATAACGATCAAAATTCATGCTGGTATTCAAGTTTCTATCAATTAGCATGACAATGTCAAGGCATTGCTGAAGGCTATTAACAAATAATGTGCAACATCAGATAAAGCACTTGTTAGCACCCTAATAATGAAGTTTTCATCTTTAAGACTCACCAGTGTGAGAGGTGTGCATGAGCACACATGCAAATAAGGGACATTATGGATTAGTTGACAACACTTGAGGTTGATATGTTGAATCCTTCCTTGTGCACTACATACTAAACACTTTTCCACAACAGCAGTACAGGCCTTTCAAAATCTCTTATAATACACACAAGGATAAATAGTCAATTAATGAACTTTTGACCATGTGTGTTCAAGAGGAAGGAAGGCTGGTGATGGAAATGGGTGAGAATGTATTACTAGCAATACAAGAAATGGATCAAAACAAAGGAAAAAATCAGAACCAAGCTAAACAAAAAGGGAAAGGCAAAATACTACCCTAAGGTGGAATAAAAAAGAAATCCAAGTGCTTCTTCTATAAAAGGAAGGGACACATGAAGAAGGATTTCATCAAAATTTAGCAACGGCTTAGAAAGAAAGGTAAACTAATCTCATTTATTTTTTATGAATCTAATAAGGCTGATGTTAATTATAATACATGATGAATTGATTCTATTGCTATAGTCCATATTTCAAATACCTTATAGGGTATGCGAAACATAAGGAAGCCAACGAGAAATGAGTAAAGTATCTTATCGAAATACCTTATAGGGTATGCGAAACATAAGGAAGCCAACGAGAAATGAGTAAAGTATCTTATCAAAAAACATGATCAGTTCATATATGGAGGCTATTGGAATATGCACTTTAGTTTTAAATAATAGGTATGTTTTAGATTTAGAAAAGACATTTCATATTCCAAGATTCTCTAAAACTTTGATTTTAGTTTTTTTACTTGTATCTTTGGATTATTCATTTAATTTTTCAAAAATATCTTTTAGTGTGTTTTATAAATCTGATCTAGTATCTTTTAGTGTGTTTTATAAATCTGATCTAGTTGAGAATGGTATATTGTCTTATGGTCTTTTCTTTATTAATGTACAACATAATACTATTATGCATGTTCACACTGGTCATAAACGATGTATTATGAATAAAGATTCCTTTATGTTATGGCATCGGAGATTAGGACATATCTCCAAAGAAAGAATTAAGAGATTAATAAAGGATGGAGTATTTAATACTTCAGATTTTACCGATTTTAACACTTGTGTGGGCTGTATTAAGGGAAAGCACACCAACAAGTCAAAGAAAGGTGCCAGAAGGAGTACAGACATCTTAGAGATCGTATATTTAGATATTTATTGTCTAAACATGGACACTCATCGTCCAAAATACTTCATCTCTTTCATAGATGATTACTCACATTATATGTATTTTTACTTGCTTCATAACAAGAAAGAAGCATTTTATGCCTTTTAAGGTTCTTAAGACTAAAGTAGAGAAACAATGCAGTAAGCAAATTCAGATAGTGAGAACTAATAAAGATGGAGAATATTATGATAAATACACTGAGAATAGATAAGCACCTGTTCAATATAAGAACTTTCTTTGGGAGCATGGGATAGTTGCCCAATATAATATGCATGGTTCTCCAAACCAAAATGGCATGGCAGAAAGAAAAAACCAAACATTAACTGACATGGTTCAAAGTATGTGAAGTAACTCCAATCTTTTTGAATCCTTGTAGATTGTAGCTCTTAAAACGGCAGTATATACATTGAACCGAGTCCCAACTAAGGATATTCCAAAGATACCATTTGAATTATGGAAAGGTTGGAAACCAAGTTTGCAATATATATATGCATTTGGGGATGCCTGTCTAAAGTAAGAGTTTACAACCCATAAGAAAAGAAACCAAACTCAAGGATCATTAGTGAATATTTCATTGGATATGCCAAAAGGTCTACAGGATACAGATTCTATTGTCCATCTCATAGCACTAAGATTATAGAATCAAGAATGCAAAGCTTCTTGGAAATAACTTAATCAGTGGGAGTGATCAATTGCTAAGCATAATCTTTGAAAGAGATCAACCTCCCACCTCAAGTGAAAGATTGGTTGCCATTCACAACACTCCTTAGGTCGAAACAGGTGTTGTACAACCGAACGTCGAAGTTCCACAAGCTGTTAACAATATTCCAGTAGATCAAATTGTTTAGAAAATGCCAAAAATTGTTGAATAACTAGTTGAATAACATGATCCTGAGGAAAATGTTGTATCAACATTAAGAAGATCTACAAGAGAAAGAAAGTTGGCAATATCTAATGACTATGTTATGTATCTATAAGAGTCAGATTATAACATTAAAGTCGAAAATGGTTGTGAAACATTTTCACAAAGGCATGAGCTGTAATAAATCCAATTTATGGTATGATGCCTTGAAAGAATAGATGATTTCTATGGCATCTAACGGAGTCTAGGATCTTATTGAGTTGTCTAAGGGTACAAAGGCCATATGGTGTATATGGGTCTTTAAAACAAAGAAAGACTCATTAGGTAACATTGAGAGATATAAGGCAAGACATGTTGCCAAATGATTCACTCAAAAGGAAGGAAATAACTACAAGGAGATTTTTAATCTTGTATGCAACAAAGATTCTCTTTGTATCTTCATATCATATTAGTATTAGTTGCACATTTTGACTTAGAGTTGCAACAAATGGATGTAAAAACAGCTTTTCTCAATGAAGATCTAGAGGAGGAGGTGTATATAAAATAGCCAGAAGAATTCTACTCTAGTGATGATGAGCATTTGGTATGTCAATGGTACTTAGAATTTTATGATGTCATCTCTTCATTTGGTTTTGTAGAGAATATTATGGATCAATGTATATACCAGAAGATCAATGAGAGCAAAATTTGTTTTCTTATTTTATATATGGATGATATTTTACATACAACCAATTATAAGGGTTTGCCACATGAGATGAAACAATTTTTCTCTAAAAATTTTGATATGAAAGATATGGGTGATGCATCTTATGTCATTTGCATAAAGATCTATAGGGACAGATTTAGAGGTATTTTGGATCTATCACAAGAAACCTATATTAATAAGGTTTTAGAGAGAGACTTTGGATGAAAGATTATTCACCAAGTATAGTATAGCCCCTATTATAAAAGTGATAGATTCAATTTCAACTAGTGTCCAGAAAATGATTGCAAGAGGGAAGAAATTAAAAATACTCCATATGCTCCTGTTGTTGGAATCCTTGTGTGCTTAGACTGCATAAGGCCTAACATTGCATTTGTTATTGGAATGTTAGGAAGACACCAAAAGTGTCTTCAGGGGACGAAGGATTCCATACTTATGTATAAACAGACTGATAATTTGAAGGTGATTAGCTACTCAGATTTGGACTTTACTAGCTGCATTGATGCACAAAAATCAACATCGGGTTACATTTTCATGTTTGTCGTTGAAGTTATATCTTGGAGAAGTGCCAAGCAAACTCTGACTGCTATTTACACAAGGAGCTGAGTTCATTTCGTGCTTCGAGGCTACAACACATGATGTATGGATGAAGAGTTTCATTTATAGGCTTAAAATTGTAGATTATATTTCTAGGCCATTAAGAATATATTGTGACAACTCTACTGCAATTTTTGTGGTTAAAAACAACAAAAGTGGTAGTCAAAGCAAACATATCGACATTAAGTATCTAGCCATAAAGGAACGTGTTAAAGATAATGTAGTGATCATTGAACGCATTAACATTGAATTGTTGATTGTAAAATCCTTTGATTAAAGGCATGTCATTGCTCAAATTCAAGGATCATGTAGACCGAATAAGACTTGGTTCTTTAGTATGATTTTATTGTAAGGACCAATGTTATTTATAATGAACTCTATTTTAGTTATGATGTTTTTTCATATTTGTTTTATGTACACATTTATCTATTTACTGGAAAAATATCATTTAAGTTTGGACTTAGAATAAATATAAGGTTATTTATTAAGTTGCATGAACTAGAGTAAAGATACATAAAATGTTGTGATACATGGAAGATAATATGCGTTTTAAGATGATTTATTTTTTACTATAGGAATTGATAGAACTTTTAGGCCAAGTGGGAGAATGTAAAATTTTCTCCATAATTCTAGTCAACATGAGTAAATTTGGTATGAAACCAAATTGGGAAACTATAATATGGCCCAAAATTCCTCTATTTTAGATTTCCATTAAACATTTTGACATTTGGGATACTTCTGAAATTAGTCCAAAATCCCATGATTTACGGGATCGTTTTTGGAAAACCTTATGAAGGACAAAGTCTTAAAAAGAAACACTAATTGGGTTCCTAAAGACGTTCCGTTTTATTTATTATTACACCATCATTCTAAGACTAGAACAAGGCTTTAAGAGCTCTCAAACCCGATGAAACGGAGAAGCACAATTTTGGAAGCCTATATATCGTCATCAATGGCTAGAGGTATTTTGATCCTTCTTTCTTCCGCTATAGATTGTGTTTGATATTGTTTTATGCATATAAACTGCAAATAATCTGTTCTACATCCGATATGACAATTTGTTAGGGGGCAAAACCTGTAATTCATAATAATAGCTGGGAGCTTTCAGGGCAGTTTAATTTTATATATTTATTTGTTTATTTATTTATTTGTTTAATAGAGTTGGCATATAATTTAAATTTGTAGTTTCCTTTTTTAACCTTTTAAATTAAAAGGGAATAGGTAAATCTCACATAAAAAAGGGAAAAACAAAAAAAACAAAAACAAAACCAAATAAAAAAATCCATGAAAAAGGAAAGGGAAAAAACAAACAAACAAACAAACAATTTGACGAACATTTTCCAAATGTACAAACTGATGGAAATTGGAACGATGACTTATTAGACAATCAAAATCCGCAATAACGCACTCGCAAGCTCTGCAAGTAGAATTTACAGTGTAAATGATCAATGAAAGACAGCTGATTCATCGTAAAAATTGAAGGCTTATTCTCGGACCAGCCATTTTAGGGGGAACAAAATTGAATCACAGAAAGCACACATCAAGCAAACCAGTTCTCTTTAAATACTTTTATTTGTTCGATTCAATAAATTCTCTGTACTCTCGCTTCATCTTGACTCCTGATACGGTCCTGCATAGCAAGAAAAGAATAATTAGTCAGCAACCCGGAACAAACGACAATCTGTGGCGAAGCTGTATATACGGATGGATGACAAATGAAAAACAAATATTCAGACCCTTTTCTGCGCAAAAAAAAAAAAAAAAAAGAAGTTGCCCGGAACAGAAATCCAGTGGGGAACATGTGAAAAAAAAAAAAAAAACAAAGGTATACATGCAACAAGAGAACCAATATAGCCAACCTGAGCATCTCTTTGTTTTTGAAAAACTGAACGCATGGTGTACCCATAATTCCAGCTGCTTCTGCTATCTCTGGATCTTCCTCGATATCAATTTCAATAAAATGTACATTCTGATCAAACTCATCTATCACCTGCCAGTAATGAAAGATATTTAAAAAAAAAAAAAAAAAAGAGTTCAGCACACTTTGTAGAAGTCCTCAATGGTCATTTTACGTAAAAAGTAAAAATAACAAACTCATTTTGAAATGATTATCGATGCCATAACAATACTACTAAATTCAATGGCCATTTTATGTGAAAAGTAAAAATTATAAACTCATTTTGAAATGATTATCGATGCCATAACAATACTACTAAATTCAAGATATAAAAAAGTTACATCCATTACGAATTATCTCTTCGTCGATCACGTTATTGGGATCCAATTCAAATTCAAGATCATGGTTCCGGGGACTATTTACATTAGCATTGAAATTGAATAATATGAATATCATACAAAATTATCTTTAACAAACGTACCTTACTGAGAATTGGCTTCAAAGTCCTACATGGACCACAAGTTGGTGACGTATACAGTACGCATATAAGCCTTGGACTTTCATGGTACAGTTTACGTAGAGCATACTGAGAAGAAACAGAAAACAAAACTTATGAGCTTTGCACTGAAGGGTCACAACAGAGATGGACTAATACAGAATGTTGGTCATTTCCGCGTTGGCATCTATGAAAAATAATACAAACCTGCCCTTTATGTTTCGTTAGAGTAATATCAAAACCTTCCCGAACATCCCTGTCTGTGAACTCCTTCTTAACCTCGTCAGTTTGGGGCTGTGAGAAGTACAGTTAATGAGAAGGCTGAGTAAAAACGACGTCATTGAAGGAGTACGAGGAGGCAAAGACCCAAGTAAATGATTTGCAAAAGATAAAAAAACCAACACAGTTGCGTACGCTAGACAAACTCCAATCTCCCATACCTCCTCATATATAGAAAGGCACAATAGGAAAACTATTGAATGGTAAACAAGTGAATGGTCTGAAAAATGATAGAATATGGCCTAAATATTCTCGTAAAGCACTAAATACCTGGTGAAACTCGACGAGTAGATCTTTGCTCACAAGATATCTCTCAACTGATAAAGCAGCAATACATCCAGATCCAGCAGCAGTAATGGCTTGCCTCCATTCGTGGTCCTATTCAGGCATGAGAAGAGAACCACACAATAATCTATATAAGTGATATTTCAAAGTAGAAATATGTAGAGAATAAAATGGTTCTGTAAAAATGCAGCAATTTAACCATCATTCTGCCAAAAATGTATAGGGAATATTTTTCTTTTGCAAAGCAGGTCTGGTGGAATCAAAGCTTTTCATAAGATTACCTGCACATCTCCTGCAGCAAATACACCTTCAACAGAAGTTTTTGCAGTTCCCTCCTCAACCAAGACATAACCAGTACCGTCCAGCTCAACTTGGCCTTTCAAAAGCTGACTATTTGGTGAATGACCTATACCATAAAATAGGCCCTTTGCGCCAAGCACGGATTCTTCCCCGCTATCAACTTTCCGAATCAAAATGCCAGACATCTGACCCTTTGCATTGCTAACAACATCCACAGTCTCTGTATTGAAGTGCACGGTGATATTTGAATTGTTGAACACTCTGAAACATTCGCGATAATCAACCTGTTAAAAAAACATTCAGGGAGTTGAAAGCTCATACAAATTGTTCATCAGTATATTATGAAAGCCTATTAATAATGGTGAAAACAAAAATAACCCCCATAAGAAAATAATAAAAAAACCTTTAGCCACATTTCAAAAAAACGACAAAGACCCTAGAGCAAGCAACAAAAATATACTGCCAAAGACCAAAGCAGAGGGTCAGTGCTAGATGATTTGATCCACAGCATTGGAACTATCTAGATAGTTCACAATTTTAATAAACAATGTCAACCATGAAAAATTTCCGGTTTTTGTCTTTTTGGGAAAAGCTGATGAACCCATGTTATGAAGATTCCAGGAGACGTAATTAAAACTAATATACAATTTTGCAAGCAATAGAGGCATGTCATAACAGCTTCCACGATCATAACTCATCAGAAGCTCACCTATCTTGCATTGCTTTTGAAGCCTTTAGATCATCCTTACGTACGAGTAAATGAACATGACGGGCATACTTAGTCAAATATATGGCTTCCTCTGTAGCTGTATCTCCCCCTCCAACAACAGCAAGAACTTGCCCCTTAAACAACGGTGATGCTCCATCACAAATTGCACAGGCACTGATTCCCCTACTCCAAAATTCATCTTCACGAGGTAATTTGAGCCTTTTTGCAGTAGCCCCTGTAGCGAAGATTAGACTATGGCTCTTAACCTGAAATGTAAATGAAAATAGGAGATTTGATTTAAAATACGTAATACAGTAACCAAAGAGCAAATGTCACCATGTTGAACAAAGATTCTAATCAAACAAGACTGTCGAAGTCGCAAGATATTCAGCTTATATCTACAAACTAAACACAGCCAAATGACAGCATTCAGCAAATTATTTACTTTGCTTTGCGTGTGCAACACTAAACTTCACAGAGGTGGGAATATAATTAAAATCTGTAAAATTTGGCATTTCAAGAATTATCTTTAGCAATAATGATATAGTGCAAACCATATAATTGCACTATTAAGAAGACAATCTGGTCTATTTAAACAAAAAACAATTATAGTATGAGTAGTTGGAACTTTTAATTGAAATGAACAAAATTGCAAATGTTAAATTTAAAACCGTTTCACACATTTACTCAAAAAGATTCAAAATCCTTTCAAACAATAAGTCCAAAAAAAAAAAAAAAAAAGTGACCAAAAAAACAAAAAAAAAAGGAAAGGAAAGGCAACATTTTAACTAATTTTAAATTCTAATACAGTTGTGGACAAGAATACGCACCTCACGTTCACTGCTTTGGATAGTAAAAGGACTACTTTTTACATCAATAGATTCAACATCTTCTTGGAACAATTCTGCTCCCCACCGCTCAGCTTGTTGTCGCATCCTAGACATTCACAATGCACAGAAGTTCATCTACTGATTTAATCAAAGTTGTTGTTCCTTTGCATAAAAGATAAAAATGAAATAAAAGAAAAAAGTTTGACTCCAGTTTAAGTCTGCCTCCTATGCAATACCTATCCATTAGATCTGGACCAGTTATTCCAGCAGGAAACCCTGGGAAGTTCTCCACTTCAGTGGTAGTCATCAACTGTCCCCCAGGAACACCACCTATTTGATACCCCTCAAACACTACAGGTTTCAGATTAGCACGAGCAGCATATATTGCGGCTGTGTATCCAGCAGGACCGGAGCCAATTATTACCACGTTTTCAACACCTTTCGCTGCAAGAACCAAACATATATTTCAACTGTTATAACCAAGTAATAATGGAATCAAAGAATGACAGTCAACTAATAACATTCATCAGCAGCAGCAAAAGGGTAACTGTTTAGTCCTTAGCATTGCATTTAAGATGCAGAGTAATTTGGATAAAATATCAAATAACCTAATAATTCAATGGCAATGTGTTTCAGATATTCTATCCTAGCTTTAGCTTAGCGGTTAAATTGGTATAATAAACGAGGCCAACTGACCAAAACACATGGGAAGTATAAACTTTGCAACTTATTAAGCAACTAAATGATAGTCATTATGCAGATAACATATCCTTGTAACTTTCCCATTCAACACAGAAAAGCATTATTACAATTCCAACACTCCACCACAAAGGCCCTTATTACAGCCTTTATATTAACCATTATCACTACATTATGTCTCTCTAAATCGTCGTGAGCTCCCCCTTAGCGCAATTCGAGTGTTAAGTCTAATAATCCAAACTTACATTGACCTAATTTAGTCACTTCATGTTCATGGGTATATTGGCTATTGACCCTAGAGAACATTTCTACGTAATTCATCATCCCTACTTCAATACCAAACGCTTTTCGGCATCAAACACTTGAACTTGATAAATTCAAATAATTTACAAAAAAAAAAAAAAAAAAAAACTAAACTAAACAATTGAAATCCTGGCATAGGCCATTTCATTTCATTACAGTCAATTCTCAACTTCCACGCCTCAAAATTCATCAAGCATTGCAAGAAGCACATTCATATAGAGAAACCAGTATTCATTGAAGCTCGCGAAAAAAGAATTATCAAAAAAAAGAGGAAAAGAAAAAATTGGAAAGAATTTTGCTGCTTTCAGTTTCCAAAACTTAGCATATGGATGCACCTATAGGTACAGACATAAACACGCTTCTAGAGAGAGGATGTAGAGAGAGATGAAAGTGCCAGTGAGTAACCTGGAGAGGAAGGAGAGGACTCGGAGGAAGCTCGGAGACGAAGAAGGGAGGGGCGAGAACGGAGTGAGTGGAGAGGGAGGGCGGCGCGTGGGCGAGTGGGAGGGAAGGCGCCGAAGAAGACGAGAGAGTGAGAAGAGAGAAGAAGAGTGGACATGGCGACTCGGTGAGTCGGAACGATGCCGGTCCCCGGGTCTATCCTGAGAGCCATAACCAAATGGTTTTCAGACCATACAAAATGGGAGAAGTAGAGAGAAAGAGAAGTTGTTTTGCTTGCTTGTTTGTCCGTTTGTTTTGGTGTCAGAAAGGCTTTTTTTTTTTTTTTTTCTCAGTAGAGAAAGTCTTTGTAATTACAACTCTGTTTTTTCCGGGTGTTGCGACTTGGGGACTTGGGACACTTGACGATGAGGCTTATCTCTACTTGGCGTGTTCGCACTCGCTTTCACTGCCTGAAAAATATACAACTATAATATATTCCTATTTTTTAAAACTTTATTATTAAAAAAATTAGCTTTTCGTGTTGATGAAAAAAATATATGGTTTAGTATTATTATCGAGAGATTTTTACTTTTGAAGGGACAATTTTACTTCACCAGTTGTGTATATACGTGTTTTCTAACGATTTGATCTGTAATTCGAAACAATTCTGCATCATGCGCTCTAAAATTTTAACATAAACTAAGGGTAAACAGTGGACGGTTTGACTGTTTTTAGGCGGGTGTGGTCTGGTTTTTTTGAATGACAGGTTGGTGATTAACCAACCTACAAACCGCCCACCACATGGTAGGTGGTTTCGGTTTGTTTTTGGGTGGTTGCGGGTGGATTGAAGCGGTTTAGACCTATGCTATTACCCAATGTAATTTTTTGGACCTTTTTTTTTTTAAGTGAAGAAAATTTGTAGAAAATATAAGATGATAATACATAAAGCGTTCCCAACAAGAAGCAAGTTTGATGCCTAAAGACAGTGACCATATTCAAAAGTACAAATTAAGAAACATAATCATTCACTACAACAAGAAACATCAACTACAGATGAAGTGATGAACAAAGTCAATAGTCCATAAAGATTAAAGCCTATTCACTGGGTTCGAAAATAATAGAATACTACAAATAAAATGATGAACAAAGTCAAGTGTTCTTTTTTCTTTTGAGGGCCTTTCTCTACTGACTTACTTGATTTGAATTTTGATCACTTCACAAAATAATAGGAGAATTTCCAGTTTCCAATATGTCAAGAGGCAGCCGAGCCCATGCTTGGAGTGTTGGATTGTTCAATCATCTCTAACAAAATCAAATAAATGATAAATTTTAAAGAATAAGCAGAATTGTAACGAACTTAAAAATTATGCAATTACCTATCTCAAGATTCTCAGAATTCTCAAGGACCTCCTGCTCATCCATATACTCCATCACAATGATTGGTTAATGAGACTCGCTCAACCAATTCTTCAAGCAAATCAATGCCTCTATTGTCTTAGGACTTAGCAAGCTCCTAAAAGGATCAAGTATGCGGCCTCCAATAGAAAATGCAGCCTTAAATGCAACAGCTATCACTGGAACAACAAGTACATCACGGGCAATACGTGACAAAACTTTGTATTTTACAGAATTTACCATCCACCACTTCAAAATGTCAAAATCATCAATATTAGTTGTGTCTATATTTTTCAGGAGGCTCGTTCAAGTACCTGTCCACCTCATTCTTTATTTTACCACTATCCTGATTACGTCGTTGTTGCACGAAACTATGATGCCTACTAAATTTAGTAGCTTTAGTAAGCATAAAAGATGACGACAATGAAGTTTGCTTGACAATTTTTACTTGACTTGCAGCTTGAGCTTGAGGTTCTATTGGCTGTGACAATACACTGAACTCTTTTTCGTTATAATAATCGAACATCTTCCTCAAATCATCTTCAACATTGTTTATTATGGACTTGCATGTCCTTGAGTTATGAAAAGCACTCAAGCAATGATGTAAATACTCAAGCTTGTATCAAGGATCAAGGACGGTAGCAAGCAACAAACATCTATTACTCTCCTCCACTTTTCTCCAATATTTTTCATATTTGAGTCTCATATTAAAAGCCATTGACGCCAACAAAGAATTCTCAGAAGCCTCATCACTCAAATCATACAAATGCTCTTGAATTTGACGAATTTCCCGAAAATATTTATTAGAAGTGACGTAAGTGGAACCACTAAACCTCAAAGTGATCTCATAAAAAATAGCTAAATATTGCTTAAAGATTTTGCATTTACCCAATCAAGTTCATCCAGTGGCCCATCCCTTTTTTTGCCATCCCTCTCAATCTCTTCAAAATATTTGAAATAATTTTGATCACCATCCAACCTTTAAAATGCCTTTGGAAACTTCAAGGCTTGGTTTAGCTTCAAATATGTAGAGTTCCATCTAGTAGTGACATCTAAGCATAAAAGTCCTTTACAAGGGATCCCCTCCATTCTCACACACTCCTTAATTGTCTTAGCAATAGTTTCTCCATGATGATCTATAATTTGAGAGAAATTAATAATTCTTTTTTTGTAAATTAAAATGACTATCCACCCAATGAGCTATGATTATTATGTACCCAATATTTTGAATTGACGTCCAACAATCTGTAGTAATAGAAACCATTTTCCTTTTTCAAGATGTCTTTCAATTTCTTCTTCTCATCTAAATACATCTTGTAAATGTCTCTAGCAATTATAATCCTTGATAGGGGGTCAAAGCTAGGTTGAAGGTTTAGACAAAAACGCTTAAACCCTTCACTTTAGACAAAAACGCTTAAACCCTTCACTTTCGACAAGCCTGAATGGCAACTCAGTCAACACAATGTATGCGGCAAGAGCTTCCCTACAAGCTTCTTTGTTGTAATGCTTAGCCACTAATTGTCCTTCATTTGCTGTGTTGCCTCCTTTCTTTGGTTCAAATACCAAGACCTTTTGTTTCTTGTCAACAGGTTTATTAGGATTTTTCGAGCAACTTCTCAAATGATTCCACAAAGTACTCGTCCCATGCTTCTTTCCTTGACTAGCAAAATTTACCGCACAATGTTTGCACTTTGCTCTTCTCTCCCCTTTCTCATCAAAATAACGAATGAAGTCCTTCCAAACCTCACTAATTTCTCTAGGAGGATTTTAGCCATTCTGTGGTTTGTAATTTTTTCCATCTACTATCTCTTCGTTCGATTCAAACTCCTTCTAAAGATCAACTAGATTTTCTTTTTTAGAAGCACTATCAATAATGCCAAAACTTGAAGAGGTTTGAGATTGACTAGAACTACCATCCATTTTTCACATAGAGTACATCATTGAATAAGAGAAAATCATACATGGATGCAAGGGGGAAATGAATTCCAGAAATAAAGAAGACAACAAGTTTAGTCAATTAGTGGTGTTATCAAAGTTAATTTATGTTATTGAGTTACGTGCAAAAGACTTTTAGCTCCTCCAAAAGCAATACCAAACTCCCCTCAAGTAATGAACAAAATTGCAAAGGAATTTTTAGAATTTTCTTACTTGGTCCAGCAAATCTCGATTAAGGCAGCTACTTGAGGATTTATATTAGTCGGAATATCAAGCCTCGGTTGTTGAAACCAACTGCTACTACAACTTGAGAAATGTTGATGTATCATTTTTCATGGACTAAGAAATTCACAATTAGTAAGCCAGAAACACAGGTCCATCATAACCAAAAATATATATGCTATAAATAGTATCATTCCTTCATACAAACAAACACAAAAGACAAATTTATAAAGAAGATGAACCAATATGAAATATAAAACAAGTAACCTCCCCAAAAACTAACATCATGATGTTAGGTTGTCCTTGTCCAACAAATATGACAAGCAACTCTTTATTTCTTGATTGGTGAACTTATCTAAGAAAATACTTAATGAAATGCATCATTTTTTTGTTAGACATGTATGCCCTAAGAAGTAAAAATGTAATGAGTTTTTGGAGACATTTTTATCAATAAAGAAATCATTTCTTATTTATATACCAAATCTTGTCCTTTTTACGCTTATATTTGTTGAATGTATGATAAGCAAACAATAGTCTGAGACTGTCGGTCTAAACCTTTAAGAATTGGGCATATGATGAACAGATTATGCGAAAGACATGATTCTTAAGGTGACGATCTAAATCATAAGATCCGCAATCGAGGGAATAAAGTTGGGCGCTTTATTCATGTAAAGATTGTTATGTTGTCTATATCCCTATTGGGAGATGGTTTGTCTTGATCATCGGAGGTGGACTCCGTGAATAGGAACATTGGCACGTTGTCATAGGTGACAATGTGTTGGATCGGGACATAAAGTGAATTGATTTGGATTAATAATTCTGTCTTGGCAAATCGATTCACTTTAGAAAATTATTTGTATTGTATCTTAATCTTGAGATGAATAGTGGGCCCATTGTCTTGACTT